>JBCEWB010179584.1:0-25233 GCA_039654565.1 Peronia peronii
CTTACAGTAAGGACACATAAAACAAAAGGTAAACAATTGACCCAGGGACACACATTACGCTGTCCCCCAGGAGCGGCTGAGCGTGACGGGGTCGAGGCGATGAGGTCGGCCAAGCTGGGGCGGCAAACTAAATGATCCGCTTTGAGCTGCCGTGAATATAAAAACATCAGTATCTGACCAATTTTATCAGATTCCACTTTCCATTTTTCTGTTCAAATCCAGCAACTTAATACTTGTTCTAATCAGTTGCAAGACATTGTCAAATGAATGAACCTTATCAGCGGCTGCAGATAGCCAGATCTCCTAATGTTGCTTAGATTTAGTGTCTCCTGACAAATTGTTTGTTTCTTCAGGAATATACCCTTTCAGTTCTAAGTGTAGAGTTATCCCAGCTTTGAAGCATGCTCGAACAGGTCAGAAGAGATATGGCTAGAAATTATGAAACTTTTATCTTTTTATTTCACTGAAATTTTGCAACTTTAAGAGAAAAAAAAATTGGCTTTGAAAGTAGTGCTCCAACCTTTCTTGAATGATTTGTGAACCAAGGGTTCATAGCAGTATGTAGCATGCACATGGGAGCTCTCGAAGTGTTTTCAATCTTGAGAAAGCTAGAGTTCAGACTTCTTTACTCAGGAAGTCAAAGGTTTGTTGCAGTTTAGAATTTTTTCACATTTGTAAGCTTATAGATTTGAGCCCATTTTCCAATAAAAGCCATAGTAGTCAGATTTAGGAAATGGAAAGTATTTCCTAAATTGCAGAAATAATCATTTCTCATTATATGTCAGATAATGGTCAGCGAAATGCAAAATTTATTATGCCCTGTTTTTGATTCTGCTCCACATTTTTGTTTGTGCCGCACATTTTGTTCATTTTTTTTTCTTTCCCTCCACAGTGTACTGGTGTTTTGGGGCTCAAGTCTGCTACTTGCTAGGAGCTGTTGCATTGTTGCTTCCCCTGATCCAGTTGATGAAGCAGTCAAAGGTTAAGGGTCAATAGAGTGTAGAATTGCAGTTTGGATATGTGTTTCAGTTTCAGACAGCAAATCTGTCCAATCTTAATAAGTTAAGTGGGATTAAAATGAACTTTGCAAATATGACTAGAGCAACAGACCATGTAGATGGTACGTCTTCAGGATAAGTCTGTGTCAATGATATTTTAAAATTGAAAAAAAAGAAAATTGTTCTTTGAGAGGTTATATAGTTGTTGATTTACCAATTATATATATAAATGTCTTGCGCCCAGGGCAAATGAGTCAGAAGTCGCGCCGGGTGATTTTGAGCTACAATCGTTTCTATTTCTTGACTTAAGTACCAAATTCATTTCTTTGTTTTTTTCTCAAAACGAAAATTTAACCTTTTTAAAATGAAAAAAAAAAAAATTGCGGCATAAATTTTGGTATATGAGTCGGAAAATAGGAAAAAACGACAGTAACTTGAGATCGCCTGGTGCGACTTCCGACTCATTTGCCCTGGGCACAAGACACATAATGATGGCAAATGGATAAGCTAGAAATCACAACAGGTTTTACAGACACAGTAATCATCAGTAACTCACACAAGACCAGCAAACTTCAACTTCTCAAAAGTGTCAGAATGTGACATCAAGCATTTTTTCATTGAGCCCATATATATATATTTTATATACCGCATAGAAAAGAGACCACCATGACATTTGTCATAATCATTTGAACCTCAAAGCAGAATAGAACTGTACTATATCTCATGATAAGTTTAGATTTCTACCCAAGAAAGATTGTTTTTTATCACTATTGAAAAGACAAAAGAGTTGGAAAAGGTATCAATAATAATATCCAGTAAACTGATTGATACTTGATAATGCATTTTCAAGAGGAATGCTGAAGCAAAGAAAAGAAACCTACAGACAGACTTTTCACTGGAAAAACATAGCAGATAGAACTACAGTTCGGCGAAATGGAATCCTGCATTTTCCTAGTCATCTTTGTGATTGTCAGTGTGTTTGTTGCTCAATATCTAACATTGTAAAGTCAAAATGTTGACATATTCCATAGTATAATGGAATGATGTGCCAAATATTTTGACTGCTCTCAGCAAACTAAGATGATCCGAGTACTTGTGAAAAGAACTTGCATTTATGCTCGTGGACATTGTAAGCGATCCTCTGACATGGTCATTCATCATAATATATAATGTGTCTTCTACTATTTTATTACATTCAGCCATAAATGGTGTGATTTCTAATAGCAATGAACTGGGTGATTTATGGATTAGTCACTGCAACTGTGAATTTTATTTTGTAGTAAAGTGTTCATGTGATTAGATTATTTTAGGGGGCTTAATCTTTAAACTAATCGTATTTGACTCTCATTAAATGTAGGACACAGTACTGATGCAATGAATATTATTTGCAGTAAGTGATTTCTATGAATTTTAATTTTCAAAATTATTATTGTGAATAAGTTGTTTTATATGGTTTGTTTATAAATCTTTATAACACTTAAGTAGATGTAATTTAATGGTACTCATACCAGGAAATTATTATTTTGGATTTGATTTATGATATATTCTTGACTCCAAGCAGGTAATGACTCATTTTTTTTTATTAAATAGAATCAAGACAAATGGGATTGATATTTCTGATATTGTGACACATTGTTAGTTTATGTGTTCATGCCAAATAAATTATGCAAGCCTCACTTGTTTACAGAAGTGTTAACAAGCTGGCTAGATCATTACAATGAATTACAGTATTACAGTTATTACTGAAATTCATTGCTAGAACAGAATCTTTCTGATCTATCGCTCTATGAGATATTTTTGTTTGTTTTTAGTATTGATTTTTGTGTCCATCATTCTAACTATTTACTATTACAGTAATGTGTATCATGTAGGGCTAAGGAATTTGCACTGCTATTAAAATTAAGTAGGTGCTTCATAAATGCCGTATTTGAAGTCGTTTTCTTCGTGAGATCAAAAAGTGTCAAATTTTTATTTTTTTATTTTATTTTTTAAAAATATCAAATCTCTTTTTGTGAGCTGTATCAAAAAGGTAACTAACAGTCTTTTTCAAGGGAAAAATCAAATTCACCATGGCATTTTTCAGTTTTAAGTGATTGTAATGAATCAAAGAAATAGGTTTAAAAAAAAAAAAAGAGAGAGAGAGAGAACACATCAAAGAATGGGACAGTACTTATCTTTTCCCTTAACCATTTGCATTTTTTATTAACTTTGAAAAGTAGGCAGACAGTAGTAGATGCATTAATTCAATACATATTATAGGCAAATATAATCATTGATCCATGAGGAAAGTCTCAGAATGAGAACTAGGAATGTCAGATTTGGTGTTTCATTATATATTTTTTTTTTTTAATAGTTTTCATCTCTGAGAAGAATTTTATTTATTTTTAAAAAATTGTTTTTTGAAAATATATTACATAATGGTGAAAAAACTAGAGAATGAAACATATACTACCTTTCATGAAAATACATTGACATCCTTGTTATATATTCAAGTCAAGGATCATGTATAAAATTGAAATTAAATTAAGTTGACAGGACAAGGATACTATTTTGACATATGGAGACAGTATTATTTTAACAGATGCATCTTAAGTGACTTCATTACAATCTGTCGATGAAACAAGCACATTCCATCCCCGTCATTCATCTATACATACATATTTACAGGCTACATATTTACAGCGTGCAGCTTATTAAAATGTCCTCCATTCATTCATTTTGTCATCACATCATTTTGTTCCCAGTTGTTGCAGCATTTTGAAGTTTAGCACAAAATAATATTGAGATTTTTTTGTCCATCATTTGTCCTTTGTTCATACATGTAACTTGTAAATATCAAGCTTAGATACCTATTGTTCTTTTTTGAGAAATATATTTTGCACCACCACATGAAGTGAATCAGGTAACAAGGGGGACTTCAAAGGGAAATGTTTATTTTACTAACTATGGAGTCACAGGGGCTAACTGTGGATGTGAACATCGTGGAACACAGGAGCCATAAATATATACTTTGTTCACCAAAGCAAAGCACACTCATTTCTTTTTTCCATTGACATGAACTCTATAAATGAAAAATGTAACTTCTGATTCATTTGATCTGGTCATGCAGCATATACCAGGAATATAAAGTATAAAATACATCTACTCTACATTAAATTCACAATTTGTTCTGTCATTGTTTGCTAATTGCTTATGTGAAAGATTAGTTCTGCAATTTTTTCCACTCATGTCTTCAGCATTTTATGTCTACAGTGATTTTTATGTCTGTCTCTCTTAATTCTATTTTATGTTCCTGGTTTCCTTTGAATGATAGCTGTAAATTTCAAATACACTTAAGTTTATGGTATTTACACATATATTTATATATTCATATACACTTCGGGCAAACATTGTTTTTCAGCTTTGCATTTAGTATGTAACCATATATCATATTATTAAGCAGATTTTTGCTCTCATTTGAAATATAGTCTATGCACTATGTACTAGTATACATGTATCTTATGGCTACATAAGCATTGAAAGATAAAACTGGCTTATTTGAAGTTTGATAATATTTATTCAGCAGTTTTTAATATTTTGAAGGATAATTTGTGAAGCACATTTCTCAGCACCATAGCGGGTAGTTACTTTCATTATTTTTTTCTATTTTTGCTGTGTTCGGACATTTTTTTGCTTGCTTTTTTTTTCCTTGTTTGGCTTTTGTTATTGTTTATTGTGATGATTATACGTATGGTTTTATAATTTGTATGAATGTACTTTTCGTTTTATTTTTGACAGACATGACAGTCTTTGATTAACACATATAGTGCTGATCTCATGTTGAACATCAGTCAGTGAGTTGGGAGTGTCAGTGTGTTGCATATCTGACAACCATATGGCTGTGACTTATGACAAGATTTAGATTTTGTGACTGACCTTTTTCATACTCATCTAATATATATTTGATTTGTGCAGTGGATCTGGTCAGTGTCTTGACATCATTGTAAAACTATCTGATGTGTCATTCAATAGAACTGGTATCATTTTAGAGAGCGTATCATCTTGATCTCTTCTTGCCCTTTCCAGGGTACAAGCCCTGGACCAAATACTTTCAACACAACCTGGTTTTAAGACAAGTTCACCATTTCATTTTGTGAATGATCATTCCTCCACGCACATTACTGTCAAATATCTTTTCCAAGGTGCCCATGGTCCATCACTCAGCCTTTTCCCATGTGAAATAAATCCAGGAGCTTGTAAAGCTCTGTAATATTTCTATTTTTCTTACTTATGAGATTGCTGTATTCCATGGCTAGCATTACTGGCCAGAACATTACAAGAATTATTCCAGTCTTGCTCAGTACCACCAGTGGGTAAAATGCTGTCTATGTTGCATTTAGTACTTTTGATCCTAGGTGTAAGATAAGGTAAGGACTTTTTACCGCTGTAAAATATCAATTTGCCTAATCAAATTTGCTTATCGCCCCTGTATTTGACCCTTCCATTTGAAGAAGCTGATCTTTCCTGCTGATAAACACTACTTTATAATGCAACAATCTAGGATAAATGCACAGAGATTTTAACTCATCATCAGTTTTCTTGGTTTGCCTATCTGTGTTAATGAAATTTCTATAAATGATAAATTTTGTCTTGCATAAAATACAAAAAAAATGGGAGATGCTGGCAAGGTTACGAGCCAGTTGTGGATTTTACAGATTCTGCTATTATACCATGCACGCAATAATTCATATAAACTGATTTTAAAATCAATATTATTTGAGAAAAGTTTTATTTTCATATCATATAAAATATAAAAATGTATGCATTAGCATTCACAGTTGTATTGCTTTCATTGTTTAGAGGGCACATCATCTTTCTAACAGGAGCTGGGCTGAAATTATGTTTTTTTCTGAAGAAGCTTTGTAGACAGAAAATGCATATGCAGAAGACTGATTATAATAATAGTAATCTTGCATGATTATTGCCATGTGACTTAAATTCTAGAATAGATTTTAAAAAATGGATACACATTTTATTGCAGAATTTTGGTTGTAATGTAATGAATGATCATATAATTTTTAGAACATGCCACTAGTTGCATGCCAATTGTTGGGGGTTTTGTCTCCCATGTGAATCATACAGTAATGTTGTAAAGTGTTCAGTGAGTCCCCTCTGCTGTCTTCCTACTCTAGTCAATGTATTTTGAAAAATTAATGAGATGAATTGCTTGATTCTTTTGTCCCTCTACAAAATATCAAAAATAGCTTGCCATAAACATTGGCATAAGTTAGAGGAACAGAAGCAAATGTTATAATTTCTTAATTCTTGTGGATTGAGTGATATCCATACCAGCTAATCAGAAAATATTTGAGATGGAATCTAAAAAGTGATACCAGATATTATTGTTGCAAGTATTTTTTAATTAAATAAAAATTGAAACAAAATATCCATCTCCACAAATTTGTCTGCTCAAGTATTACTGAATGAATGTCATGGATAAGATGCAAAATTTATTGCCTGCCTTAAAGATACACATATTTATTAAGCAAATGATATCAAAATGCTTTGAATCTTATTGTGGGTCTCGCAAGAGGAACACTTAACTCTTTTGAAAAATTAGAAATTTTTCCAGACATAAATCTATTTGATCTATATGTTCTATGCTTGAAAGTTATCCTACGAATCCTGTATAATAATGACCCCAGACCATATTCTCGGGTTTTGACTTCTCTTGCTCTTACATGGTGGCACATAATAGAGGGACAGAAATAAAGACTCATATTTTCAAGAGAAATTATTATTTCTTTTTCTTTTTCAGGTGAGTTACAGAGCAGACCTGGTATCACATAAACCAAGACAGACTATTGCGAGCAGTTTTCGGTGGAAGAGGGGACAAAGATTGTGAAACTATATTTTGCAGCCAAGTCACTGACTTTTATTCAGAGACAATTTTGACGCGAATACCCTGAAAAGAAAAATCCCCACTACTTGTGGGTTGACTGTTCCAACTGATCTCTGATGTCTTGAACACAAGCCGGCATCCTCACTATGAACTTTGGGCCTCTATGGCCTTTGTTGTTGTTAACCACACTTCCTGTGTTTCCAAACTTTTCTACCAAATGTGTGATTGTACGCTGGTAGGGAATTTTTTGTTGCAAAATACAATTCAACAATCTTTGTCCTCTCTTCCACCGAAAAATACTCACAGTAATCCATCTTGGTATCAGCTAAAAGTTACGAATCTGCTCTGCAACTCACCTGAAAAAGAAATAATAATTTCTCTTGAAAACATGAGTCTTTCTTTTCGTCCCTGTTTTTGTGCACCTCTCTGTAGGTTGTTACTCTTTTTTGTTCCTTTTGTTAAAAAATATTCAGAGTTAAGTCTTCTTTTTTGGGACAGTGACATTATGCAAATTGTACATCTGCCTATATTAACCAAATAGTCAACAAAATTTGCATTGAATGTGATATGAAATATTACAATTCACTGTGGACTCTGGTTCTCTGTTTTACCATTGCAAACTGTAACATTTAGTGGTGAAGAATACAATCTGAGTCCAACACTGGTGAGGCATTTGTTATCAAAAACAGTCCCATGGAATGTGATGTTAGTACTTGTGGTGACTACATGATTTTGTTGTGATAATCCTGGTGAACAGAAGGCTGATGCACATAGACATGTATTAATCATATAATTTTAATAATGAAAGTGGTGGGCAGGAGATGAGATCTGCCATAAATAGATTGATGTGAGTAATTGTAAGATTTATACTACGGGTTTATGTGCCTATAGCTTAGGTTTACCTCACAGCATCTCTTTAACATTGTTTGAGGTCAGTCTGACTTTTTATAATTCAGTCTGTCCTGTAACTGTTCCTATGTGTTCTCTAAGATAATGTGAGTGTGATCTATATTGCCTTCTCTGTATTGCAGGCCTAATTAGTGTGTAAGCAGGCCTGATTAATTTATGTTTATGACTATATGGGTATATAATTTTATGTGTATATCTTTATTTTCTTAACCACCATATGTATGGGGGCTCTGAGAAAATAGTCATTTGGGGAAAATTTTTAATTATGAGTATCCTTTGAATTTTGACATCTGCCATAAATTTCATGATTAAAGGATTCTCTGAATTTTCAAAATGTGAAAATAGAAATGCTAAAAGCTGCACTGAGAAAACCACTGTAGTCAAACTTTTCCTTTCACTTAATATACAAGTACATGTACTTACTATGTGACAAGTTCCTCTAGAGCACTGTATGATGCTGTACAACTTGGACTATAGGTCTGGAGTAGTGTATGTTTCAAGGTATTTATTTATATTACATCGTCATGATCTTGTACAAGTTATCCATGTCTTTTTCAATTGTTTTTGAGAAATTTTTACAAACTCAGTTTGTTTGAGTCAAAGATGTAATTTAGGGAATGGAGAAAAATCTAATTATATTATTGCCTGTTTCTTACTATTGGAGAGATTTTTTTTTTTAAACCAATAATATATTGTTCATATGCATTGCACAGTACTGTTAAGTCAAATCTTCCAGAAAAAGACTTGGGCAATTATTTTGATCGTGACGACATGTTTACTTAAAGTTATGTCACTGGTGAGCGGTTATTTGTGGTGGTGGTAATTATACTTGTAACACTCCTGCAGAAGGATGGCTGGTCAGGGAGTCTGATTGAAAAATCTGGGTTTGACATGTGCCTTAGCTTCTGTGTGGTCTCTATGACGATGACAAAGTTTGCATATCATTCCAGTCATACTGTACTGTATGTCATTCATTGATTGCTTCTATGGCTATCAGTCATGACTTAAAACATGACTACGTGGCCTCCATGTACATGTGAAAAGTCAAGATAGAGTTGGAAGTTTTTATTTGGTTTATTGTTATGTAGTATATTAGTTATAGTGTTTTGTTTTTTTTCTTTTCTTTCATATCCCAGGTTTGGATCTCGTCTTTGTCAATAAAACATGATATCTTTGAATCAGTTTGTATTGTTCTTCAATGATGTTTGTTATTATTCTTTCTATCTCATACGCTCTGCAGTCTCCATAATGTCCCTTAGCAAAATGGAAAAGAGATCAGGGAAAGTGGAGGATAATATGGTTTGAACATTATGTACATATTAATTTAATAATACATTTAATAATAACAGAGAGCATTTGCATATATAGTGTTTGTCCCCTATCTGCAGGCTCTAGCTGTTTATAATCTATTATGTAAGAAACAAAATTTAATGAAGTATAATTTAAAATTGCTCATCTTCTTGTACTCACCTGATCCATGGGAGCAAATCTGAGCCATTGATTGACTGGGTAAAAATAAGGCCTGAACATCTTTTTTTTTTTTTTTTTAAATGAATGGAATATTCACTTTTACACAGTTGCTGAAGAAAATGTGACAAGAGTTTGATTACGAGTATTCACTCAATAACTTAATAATATATTGGCACTGTTATAGTTTCTTTGTACAACATAACAAGAAAGGGATCTTCAAATCTGGACTGATATGACAATAGTGAGGTCTTGGACTTCTCAGATTATGTCACTATCAAGTTCAAATTTCCTTTACTTTCAAAAACATGTCAATACATGATCCGTAACATTAAAATAGAAATATACGACAATGACAGTTAGACCGTAAGACATAAAAACAAGGAGAAAGAGTCAGCACAATATTACATAAACAAAATTCATCAGTTCTGTGGGCAATTATCACTTTATTGAACAGAGTACACGGTACCACAAATGCGTAGCAAGATTCTGATATCTTCAAGGACATGTCCTGAAAACAAAACAATTGAATGCAATAATGTAGGGAATTGTGCATTAAATACTGCACTGTAAGTAGAGCACACTTTCACCACAATGAAAAAAAGGGGAAATTGAAGAATAAAAAGAATTAAAAGAAGGAAATAGAGAGAATATTTAATTTGATTATTTTTTTCAACAACAGTTTGGACAAAACACTGAGAATGACGAGAGTCAGCGGTGCAACTAGTGGACCAATCTGTCTCAACTTGTCACAATCTGCCAGTGTCAGTATCAGCTTGTCACAGTCAGCCCATGTCAGCTTGTCACAGTCTGTCAAATTGTCAGAGTGTGTCAGCTTGTCACAGCTGTCAGCTGATAGCTGTCACAACCTATCACTGTATGTCAATTTGTCACAAACTCACTATGCATCAGCTTGTCAGTCAATCTGCGAACTGAAAGCGAACAAAAGCATCAACAGTGTGTCAGCTTGCCATAGACTGCAATAGTTTATCAGCTTGTCACAATCTATCAATGCAGAGTGGATAGTCAGTCTGTCAGTGTCATTTGCCCCAGTCATTCATAGTTTGACAACTTATAACGGACTGAGAGGAAAAGGGCTGGACAGCATCAACGAGAGATAGAGAACCCTATGGAACCATTCCATGAACAGTTGAAAGCAAGAAAGCTGTCGATGAAGAGTAGAACCATCTGTAATGGAAGTTATGGAGTTGGTCCAAGTCACTGTGCTATAACTTCATGTGCGTAGGCAGGAATTAGTGCACCCTAAATAAATATTTTTAGACAACAAATAACGCATCACAAATTCATACTTTTGGACCAAAAAAAAAAGTGCACCCTAAATTCATGCATCTGACTGGGAATAGTGTCCATAAATTCACATTCTTTAGCAGGGAAAGATGCATCATAAACCCATTCTCTTCAACTGGGAACAGTGTATCCTAAATTCATGTTTTTAGATTGGAAATTGTGCACAATAAATTCATGAATTTGGGACTGGAAATAGTGTGCCATAAATCCGTGCTTTTAGATTGGAACTAGTGCACCCTAAACTCATGCTCTAAGACAAGAAATGGTGTGAAATAAAGTCATGATTTTGGACAAGTAACAGTAAGCCATAAATTCATGCTCTAGAGGAGAAACAGTACACCAGAAATTCATGCTTTTGACAGGAAACTTTGTGAGTATACTTATGTATGATCAACAAGCAGCTGGATAATACACACATATATATATATCTGTAAGTACACAGAATAAATATCTATATCCGGTGATAATATCTTTCCAACAATATATCAAAAATAAATTTCTGCAACCTTTTTGCCAGTCTTTGTCATTCAGAGCAGGACACAGCAATATACCATAACCTTTACATCAATGGGCTTACAACTTGTTTGATATATATGAATGAACACTTATTTTTTTTTTTCTTTTAACGACAACAAGGGACAAGCTTTTCATTATTGACCTTAATTCCAGTGAGAATAATTGTTTGTTTGTTTGTTTGAGTTGGGATTTAATGGCACATCAGCATGATCACGCATATATTGTGCCAAACACAGTAGGATACGTTTACATGTCAAAAAGGCTGATGAAGTATACAGAAGAAGAGAAGAAAAAGAGGGGGACATAAGACAAGGGTAAGGAGAGAGAAGGGCCAGTAGGAATAAAAGGTCACAACTGATCTGTTTGTATCCACACTGGAGTGGAAGGATGGCAACATTTGTCACAAAACCAGATGAAATGAATCTGGTGCTGAAAAAGGCCTTCATTGAGAACATTCGCTTTTACTGACCACAGGGTCGCAGAAATTTAATAGGAAAGTTTACAGAGGAGTTGTATTGCCGTATCTAAATATTTTAGTTCTTTTTGGGGGCATAAAAATAGATTCGGTGGTCTACCGCGACCAGATTTCCTTTCAGACCAATCAAATTGTATCACTTAATGTGATTTGGGATATTGGACAAGACCTTGTAGATTCTACATCTAGATTCCACTAGGGAGAAGTTCTACACCAGACCAAGCGATTCCAGGAGGGTTATAATTAAGGTTAGATTGTGGGTTAGGGCTAGATTTGGGGTTTTGGCAAAAATTAGTGTGATATACAGGATTTACTGAAGTGCATGGAATATCTACTTGTGATACAGTGTATTAAGATCACCTAGTAGCAATAGACCACTGGGCCTATTTGACCACCTGGTAACCATAGACCATTGCGACTATTTTCATTTGACCACCTGGTAGCAATAGACTACAGAATTATTTTGAGCACCTACTAGCAATGGCCTTGTCCTGGTTTTTTTTTTCAACTCAAACAAATTACCGTCATTTCTCTTCTGTTGATGCCAATAGTAACTTCTGATATGACAAATTTGACAACAGACACATTTCACCCAGTTATGTGACATTTCTTTCAATCAGAATTTTGCCGTAACGTTTTGGTAATTTCTCTCACGACAGTGGAAAACAAACCTTAATCACTGAAAAATTCATATACATGTACAAACAATCCATAGCCAGTGGAACATTAATATAGATATACCAATAGCATTTAGCAACGTTTAACTATGAAAAACAGATTTCATGATGTTTCTGACATCAATTACATTTTGTGTCAAAACAAAACAAAAAAAACAAACCAATAAACCCAAAACAATTAAAAATAAAATAAATGAATAATCCACTAAAACTATGCTTCATACAAAACAGTTGCAAATAAAGATGTTTGATTTCCATGTATTTCTGTCCTTCAAGTGCAAAGAAAGTTGCATCATTCAATTCCAATCAGATCGCATGTCGTGCAACTGGGTGAAAAGAGAGCCAGTTGCTACAATTTTCATAGAAACACTGGAATCAGTAGAATGGGAAATGAATGTACTTTACATTATTTAAAGAAAAACAGAGAAAAAAAGTGAGGGGGGGGGGGGAGGATTTTCCTGTGTCATAATATCCACGTTAAAGTCAACACATGGTCAGTAAAATCAAATTTTCAACAAAGCCTTTGACTGACATCTGATTCATTATGTTAAACAATAAACGATGGGCAAAGTAAACAAGTGGCAGTGTTGGGTCAATCAATGCAGAATGCCTTCCACTGGTTGGTAAGATCTTTCATATGTTGTAATATCATGCCAGAGTAAAATATATAAAACTCTTTTCAGAATTGGGTACAGCCTTAAAGACTCAATAAACAAAGAAGATGCCTGCTCCCTCCCATTTAGAATAGATAGGAGGTTAAAAGCTATATAATGGATAGTTCTGCAAAATTCGCATAAAACAATAAGAATGAAACAGCAAGAACACAATAAACTTTTCAGTGCACATAAAATTCATACATATTGCATGGAAAATTATTGTGGGTTTTGTATTACATCAAAATGATAAGAAAGAGATCACATTTGAGTTTTGGTCTCGCAACTGTGGCTTTGGAATAAAAATGATTGAAGAGCGAAAAAAACTCAAAAAATGACAGGATTTAAAAATCAATTTAAAAATATAAAATCACCACACAATGATATCTGTCTATTAGAATACTTGAGGGCCATTAGATGATAAGGGACAGGCTTTGGAATTTCTGAAATATCAGCTTTAAGCTTAAAATTTTTTATTTAACAAAGAATGATCAATCTGGTTCTGAATACATATACCATTATTAGTAGCTAATCTGTCAGCCAGTGTCATAAAGCCTGACAGAAAGATTATCAGCATTCTCCACGTGTTGAACCATTTTCATTTTTGTTCATCTCAGAACACTGTTTGCAATGAAGCTGGCTTAAGACAAGCTAACAGAAACAATTTCAAGAATATCACATAAAAAGGTACTTTGATACACCTATACACTATATTGAGAGCTTTGTTGACATTTTGATTTTGAATCCAAATTATAAGGAAAATGCAATATTACAGCATAATATGTACATGACTGCTGGAAATTTCCAGTCTACGACAATGTATGTACAATGTCAGCACTCTTTGGTCATCATGGGACATATGATTTTTATTTCCCTTATCACAGCCCACAAAAGACTTTCCCAATTAGCTCTTCAGTGCCAGAAAGTTGTTACAGTAACTTTAACAAATTTGATTTCTGCTCTATTAAAACATTCAATCTATACCAAGGTCTGATTTATCATCACCCCCTAATTTTCACTGGCCACTGTCTCTTGATTTCTTTGATGGTTAGAATAAAATGCTAGGAAAAACCCACAGCATTTGTCCACATTAATGGGCTCAGCAGTTCACCATGTTTTCTCACATCAGAAGTGTATCATGGAAAGTGCAGTGATATGGGTCATGGGGCAGATGCATGCATAAGTAGCTAAGAATGGTCAAATTAATAAATTTTTTGATTTTCAAGTCTCCATCAACTATTTATCTTGACAAACGAAATATGCTTATTGTCTTTGAAGAGTGTTTCAAATTTTGTGAATGTCGAAGAAGGAGCCTTAACAAACTCATAGCTGAAAAGACAGAGCAGCTATTCTTCAGAATGTCCTAGTGCCTTGATACAGTGATGACAAATAATGTATGTATTTTTTGTCATACAATGACAATTGAGCCCACTGATATCAAAAATAGGTTTATAAAATGGACTATGAACAATAATTAAAATGTCATTTACTGTAAGTTTCATCCCTTGCCATTGAAATATGGAGCAGATTCTCACAAACAAACAAAAGCTAAACATAGGAACAAATGAAGAGTTTCGGGGCAAAACACGACAAACGCTATTTTTGAAAATTTTGAGTTATACCCCTCAATACAGGGAATGGTGATAGTGCTATATGGTAAGGAATTTCCTTTCCAAACACAACTTAACCTTCCCAAAAGTCTTCAGAAAATTCTAGTTCTTAATGATAAATTACTAACTACTAGAGAACAAATTGTCATTTTTCTCTAAACGGTGATTTCGGATATGTCTCATTTTGCCCCGAAACCCTTCAAATATAAAATCGTAATGCATAATGTTAAAATGATGCAATGCTAAACTGTCTGGCATTGGTTGGAGCAGGACTGATATGGTTGTGTAGTGTCTCAAAATGACTGAGAGTCAGAACATACACTTGACTAGAAATCCACTATGACACAATGTCAGCTTGACAGACATGGACCTTCTATCAATGGCTTTAAACAACTAGAAGTAAATGTGCTACTATAAGACTCCTTATTAATGAACAAACAAAAAAATGCAGTTTCAAAGACATCAGCACCACTAGAAGACTTTTGTCCTTAAAATCAATGACTGCTTAAAACAAGGTGATTCGATTCTTATGCACAAAAGCATGTAAGCCATTAGTCCTGGATTCAATCCTTCTTTAATTCCCTACATACACACACACAAAGACCAATGAACTCTATTATTCTAGACAGAGCTTAACATTACAAACAGTGTTTCAGTAAGTGGTATGAAAATACATGTAATCTTTGTGGCCAGCACCATGTACGACTTTGGATGTTAATATAACATAAAGTTCTCCACAAAAAACTCACACAATACTTCAACTGAGCACTGAGGCTGTTGCATTACAAGTCATAGGTTTCTTAAAGTAAGCGTTTCTTCGACAAAACTGAAACTATTTCTGAACATTACTTGCTAGAAGATTCATCATAATCACACAGGAATGTGAACATAGTTTACTAAGGAAAAAAAAACCCCAAAAAAACTGGAAAGTTAGGTATCTGCCAATAACTGAATACTGAAAAAAAAAAAAATCTTAAAATTACTTGTCACCAATAATGGCAATAATTTAATACTACTTACATGAAAAGGAAAAAAAAAATACTGACCGGCATCCAATGAGAAAGTATCAATAATATCAAATGGAAAAAAAAAAAAAAAAAAACAGGAAAAATTTAAAAAATGACAATCACAGAAAATTTGAAAAAGTTATATGATATCAATTTTTCCATGTTCAGCAGCATCACTTTCTTCTGAAACCATTCGCACATCAGCTATGCTTTCTCATCTCTCATATTCAAACAGTTGATTTGTCTTACGATTATCATGGAAAATGACCATATACAACATATTTAACTAGATAATGACTTATGGTCCTGATGACAAAGTAGTTCAACATTGTAGCTCATGCAGTTAATGGAAGTGCAAAACAATATCAGATATTTTCCTAAGTCAAAAACAAAGACGAAGTTTGAAACTGAGACGCAGTCAGTACATAGTAATGTCAAAAAAAAACAAAAAAACAAACATAATAATACTACTGAATAAACAAAAATGTACAAGCCAGATCTTGGTGGGTCCAAGAACAGTGAGTGATGAATGGTGAAATTAAGACATCAGGTTTGTGGTGTTTTAATATTGAGAAGGGAGACAACTGCAGAATACACAAGCCTATAGAACAGGAATACACATGTATTCATAATCAGACCTGAAGAGATTTCCATGGCCATCGTCTAGGATAGAGGCCCATTATAAGAAAAAAATGGTAACTTATCTTTGATAGTGATATGCAATTCACAACATGGTATTTGGAAATTGTCATGGAACTGTAAGTAGACTAAACCAATGAAGATTCTTTTTGCCAGTCAAATATTCTCCCTATGCCAAACAGATTGGTTGTTGAACAAGTAGCATAAAAAAAGGCAAAACTCTTCGTTTCAATTTGAAAGTGATAACACTGAAAATTATAAAAATATATATCTCTTTTACCTAACACTAATAATAGTTTGGTCAGGTTTGCTGATAGTTAATATTTGAAACAATAAAGAGACATAAAGTTATTAATTTCTTCTTTACAACAGTTGAACAACAGCCTTTGTGTCTGGCAAAGGAATGCAATTCCCCTGGTCAAAAACAATTTCCATTCAAATGGATTGAACCGCCACTTAAACTGGTGAATATTTTATAGTTGTAATAACAATGAAGATAAAGACTGAGAAGAAGAAAAATCAGAAAAAGCTTGCCCTGAAATGGAGGATTCCAATCTATGAAGAACAAGCAACTGAATGCACATATATATGACAAACTTTGGCATATCATACCTGTGACTACTGGTTCTCTGAAAAGTTACAAAGCCCCTTCTGAACAAAGCAGTTTTGCTCTTTTTGCATAATACTGTCATATATAACCAGATTTCAACCTAGAGTTTAAAACTGTTTGGTTAAGCAGCAACAGATAAGCTTTTGCATGTTACTAATACAAGGTCAGTGTAAAGGAAGGGACAGTTTATGATAACCAACAAATGCCAGTTCAACACTGTCACACTGGATAGTTCTGGAGATCACATACAGACAAAAAATGAAAACACTGAATAAAAGAAAACAAGTCTAATTTCTCTGTACAAATGCCAGATCCAGTTGACCAATAATACTTAGAGATGCACTTACTTATCAATGTCAACGATGTGGACCTAGCAACAGAAAAAGTTTTAACATCAGTTTTGGTCAGACAATGAAGGAGGTAAATTATAGTATGTATGGATCAGTTTTGGTCAATTGTATAGGAGATAAATTGTGGCAAGTTGAGACAGGGGTCTTGATGTCCTGTTCTGAACAGTGACCCATGTTAACACGGACTTAGGAAATGAATTATTCTCTCCTTTTTTTCTCAAAAACATTCAGCTTTCAAGTGTGAAGAACGAAGAAGAAAAATGAAACACAAACAATTCTCTTCCCATGAGTCCTTCATTTCTGACCATCTGCCTGTTCAAAGACCATCACTTTTTAACTGTCTATCATATTATCTCTCTCATTCGATACTGCTCGCTGGACATTCTCTTCTTTCTCTTCCTCATCTCTCACCGGATCACGTGGGACTGGGTAATCCCCTCTCATCCCTCTTTCCTCGTTTTCTTCCTTGAGCTTCAGAGGATGATGCTCATATGTCTTGTCCTCCTGCTCCTCCTTACCACTCTCTGCTTTGTCACTATCCAGTGCTGTTTTTGGTGTACAAGTCTCTTGGGTTACCACTGTGTTGATGCCATAGGGCTTGAGGTGGTAGATGAGATATTCCAACACATACATCATGTTAGGAGGCACATAGTGAAAAGTGATGGCGTAGTCACTGCAGCAGTCTTGGCCCTGTCAATAATAAAGAGGAATGGTGTTACACTGTTTGTATGTTTTCTCTTCTTTGTCTATTTTGTTGTTGCTGTTGTGTTTGGATTATAGAAACCATTAATCTGCATCTTTCATATCTGAAAAATCATTTCTAATATATTCTAACAAAAACAACAGACAACAAGAATGAACTGACAAGAATGATTCTTAATCCTGAATGAGTCATCAACAAATAAAATTGTGGATTTAGTGTTGTTCTATTTATGTTGGTGATACAATCCTCTGCAAGTTGTTGATTCCAGTAATTTGGTAAAACAATCCAAATACATTTTTTTTCAGTACTTTTCTTACTAACCATTGATTCTTGGCCATCTTTCAATATCCTATGTACAAATATGACTTTTCTTGCACTAAACCTCCTTAAATATCTGAATCACATGTACATATATGTGTGTGTAGTGCGTAAATGGAATGAGATACCTTAACATTAAAATATATTTAAATTTTAAACGTAAATGCAGATCACCAAGTGCCTTTCAAATACTGGATTATCAAACTAAAGTAATAGGTCTTTAGATGTAATTTAATTGGGAGATGTGAGTGGAGTTTCGATTAGGATGAGTGGATGGTGGAGGATGGGGTTATTTCTACATTAAAACCTCATGGTGCTAAAGCTCTAATCCTCTAGGGTCCAATACAGTTTCTGAAAGACTGTGACAGAATGACTTCAAAAATAATTTCGAATATCAGACACTACAGTGAATAATTAAGATCTGGGGCGAAATAGAAAAACCAAAACGAGAATTAAGGGAAGGGGATGAAGAAATAAATAACTTGGAAATGGGTTTCACGAGAGGGAGGGATAGGGAAGGAGGGAGACTAGGAGGCAGAGAACATGCCGGCAGTAAAATACCAACAACAACATGGACAAACGAGTAGTGGGTGGGGGGAGGGAGAAGAGAGTAGAAAAGAAAAGAACACCAAAAGAACTCTATGAATTTCCAGGGGTCTCCAGATGGACGATTGTATATGAAACCGAGTAATTCTTGCGCTCTTCTGGACGGAGACTCTAGACCCTGTCGACAAGCAAATCCGCGGGGGACGAGATTGCAGTATCTTCAATTGGTCGATACAGGAACACTGATGAAGCCGAGTAGTCCAACCTGTTCCCCCTCGATCCTGGATGCGGATCCGTAAAACACATCATGTTATCGCTTGAGAGATGGGGACACAGACGAAAGAAAGTAGTCTTTCGTTGTTCTCTGCTGACCGAGATATACGAGGTGGTAGACAGAACCTTACGCCCCAATTCGACCTAGGGATTCCCCAATATGTACATAATGTAAATATAATAAACGTTGTCCAAATAAATATTGTTAATTGAATGTCATGAAATAAGCATACCAGGGAAATAGGAAGTAAAGGCCAAAGGGCTCATCGCTGTGTAGATAGAGTAGGGAAAAGTAGAGCAGGGACCTGTACATACCAAACAAAAATGGTAAGGGAGCCATGAATGACCAAAACAACGCAGCGACACCCTCAGACCCTCGTGGGAGGACCTTTTAACACGAACAAAAGGACAGGAATAGCAGCAGGAATAAAAACATGGACCAACAAAAGTCAAAACAATATGGCAGATAGAAATACTAATAGGGGCCATATTGAAGCAGAATAGAAAACAAATAAAAAACAATAAACACAAATCTCCAATAAAAAAAAATAATAGAACAGGGAGTAGCTGGATAGGTAGTCTGCTGGCGATTTTTTATTTTTATTATTATTATTATTATTTTCATTTTTTGTTATTATTATTATTTTTTTTTTTTTCCCAAAAGTGAAGACAGGACTTTTTAAGACAGGATTTTTTTTCTTGCCTTTCAAAAATGAAGACAGAATTTTCAATTTTTTTTTTCAACAGTGAAGACAAGATTTTTATTTTTATTTTTTACTTTTTTATTTTTTGTTATTTTTTATTATTTTTTTTCTTCAAAAGTGAAGACACGATTCTTTAAGACAGTTTTTTTTTGTTTTGTTATAACAAAGAACCGTCAAGATAACCTCCACCAGGAGGTTAAAAGACGTATATAGAACATAACCATAATTAAGATTGATATAATATTGGTCACTAGCTTCAAAAAAAAACACTCTTTACTTTGTGGTCGCTTCTTTCTGTAAACTATTCAATATTTCATAAATTCATGTGAGTTATATTGTGTCATGATAGTTTGTAACATTTGGTTGAAGAGACTGAAGTTCAATCTGAGTGTCAGTCACCACTAATACTAAGATTAAGATGCTCCCAAAATGGCTCACTGAAATCTGGGAACAAGATGCTACAAATATATAGTTTTATGAATAAATGTATATGGCCATCATCAGTTTGAACATTTGTATACATATAAACATTTAAGCACTGAACCACTGATCTTGTTTCTCTAAGTCAATGAACAATGTTTTCATTGCCATTTAATAACTTAGCACATTATCCAATCATGCACTTCACCATTAATCATGTTTCCAAGATTATTAGTAAATAATACATTTATTATCCTTCTAACAAATAGTATATATTTTTTTAGGACATTTTGTATGTAAAGATAAGAAAATGGCAAACCACTGGGCCACAAAAAAGATTTCCTTAGGAGAGCCAAGAGAAAAAAACTCCTGTGGTACTGACATGTGACATGGACACCTGGTCCTGCCATGATACTCTTGCAAGGCACTGTGCCAGGACAGAGTAAGAAAGGCAGGAAATGCAAGAGGTGGAAAGATATAACATTCAAGAGTGGACAGATTTAAGGGCATGTGTGGGAAAATAAATGTCGAAATTTTCATTTCTTGGATCAAAATGAAAAACATCAATTTTGCTTCCTTACCCATTTGTACATGACACATAATTGTGTCAGCATGTGAAAAAAAAGTGAGAACAGCCTCCTTTTCATACTTGTCTCAATTTTGTTCAAATTGAGGAAAAATCTATTTTGTCACTGATTTTCTCAAAAAATACTTTTCCGCAGAACGGTCCCTATGACTTTTGTATTTCAAGTCTGAAGAAGCAAACATTTGCCAGACTGCTTTGTCACTGTATGACATAAATTTGTATAGAACAAACCTATAGTATCTTTACCCATTTCTGTTTTGTTTTTGTTTTATTGCTGTTTGAATAAGGAAAATTGATGAAAAAAGAATACGTGAAGAATCATCAAGTTGTTCCAGCCGGTTATGAGAGACAAAGAAAATAAATTTTAAAATCCTTCTATACGAAGATGTTTACATGTTTTAAGTTGCTTCATGCCAAGTTTCAGAACAATTGACCAAAAAAAAAAAATGTAAAAGTTATTGGCAAATAAAAGTTGTGTGGTAAAAATCAAAGATGACTGTCATTACTATTAAATAATAATGGGAAATTTTTTTCTTTGCTTCTTTCTGAATGTCCTAGTGACTGAGTGAACAGGTCTATGATGCAAAAACAGTCTTTTCTTAAAAAATGGTGAAATTGATTTGTTTAGTAGTTTATGCCCTTAAAAGTCAGTGACACCCAGTGAGACTAGCTAAAAACTGTGACAGATGGTGGGGTGTTGGCATGAGATCTTCAGTGATGCCCCACCATTGATAAGACTTAAGAGACGCAATGCAATGTATGAGACAACGAAGACGTCACCTGTTTGGCTGGGTAATAGTTATATGTCCAGTACCACATGTCTTTCGGGAGAATGTCAGGAATCAGATGATGCTCTGGAATGAATGGGTGAAATCGCTCACGGCCCAGTTCATCTCTGGAATCTCCTGCTACGACTCCGACCTTCTCCAGACATCGACCCATTTCCAGATCTTCTGCTCCACCCCCATCTCCACGACACACATAGGGTTGATTTAGTCCATTGGTAATAACCTTCTTCAGTGCTTCCCTACTGAGGACGTAGCCAGCACCACCGCTCATGTAGCCTTGCTTAACCAATGGCTTAAACCTCCTCCCGTAGTATTCTGGCTCTGATGGTGACTTGTCCTGTAGAAAGTAGCGCAGGTTCTCCACGACCACATAAGTGTCATCATCTGCCTTCATGAACCAGTCAGCATCATCCAGGTGGTGTTCATACACATATCGGAATGCAGCTTTTGTCTTCTCCCACAGATGATTGCGTCCTTCCTGAGAAACAGAGATAATAAATGAGGAATAAAAAAGATATGATACTAAGTCAATTCTCTCGTCTTTTTTTTTTTTTATATATTAAGCTCCCTGCCAAGTTTATAAGGTTAGTTTTATGCCACCAATTTTTCATTGCCCCAGAAAAAGATCTCAAATACACATGAAAATATGTCTAAATTCTACTTCCGTCTACACCAAAACACAAGGGATATCATAAAAATACTTGTTCTCACAAAACCTGAATCTGATTGTCTGATACAATTTACATTTCCACTCCTCAAATGAAAAGTTATTTGAGTTTCAGACACAAAATAATGGACAAAAATCCAAATGCAGTTTTGGCAAACATGTAAGACTCAAGTGACTAGAAATACTACACTCAGCCAGTCAGACTTTTTACAGTGACACACACCTTCACTTGAAGTACAAAATGATACTGAATTTCCCACAGTGTTCCTTCATATAATGTTTCAGTACATAAATCAAGATATGACATGAAAGATGAAAATTTGTATATGGTTTCTAATTTTATGTAATGAAAAGCTGATCAGACCAAAAATGGAGCAAGACAATTTCATAGCTCTCTTTAAACTTCTCATTATCAACAGAATATGTTAGTTTCTCCTTTTGTTTCATAATCAGATTAACAAAATCTATTGCTTTCCTTAGTCAAAAGCTCAATCGCTTTTATTATAGTCCTGTACACTTTTATTCTCTGATACCCTCTAAAACCCATCATAGCTTTTAATAAGATACTGGTAGCAAGCTAACATGCTGAATTTCAAGAACATACAATGAAATCTGTCTGTAACAACTGAAAATTGTCTGATATGAAAAGTCTGAACATATAACTACTTTCTCTTGAAAATATTTATGATTTCCTTACCTTTCAAAGGTTAGAAACTTATTTATGTACGTATCATATTATCTTGAATGGGTTGCTGAGGGTTAAAGAAATCTTACTGGAAATGCAAAATGATAAATGTCTTTGAATAGACCAATAAATCTGCATGTAGAACAAACTGAGTCTAATGAACATTACCATCACCATTTAAATGAATAGTGACCACCATATCTTTAAAGCGCTTATGACAGGGTGAGATCCCTCAGTGTTGATGTTACATGTATAGCCCACTCATACATACAACACCTTTACTTTCAGCCACAATAAGCAAGGTGAATAAGAGATTAAAAGTACCACATGTCACTAAACTATGGCTAGGGTAACAATGGACACATGCAAGTTGTATAACTCTTGAAGCCTTTCTTATTAATGCAATGGTAAACAGGTGATTAAAATGTGATTGTCTGACTCTGTTAGATAAAAACTACACAGATTGTAAAAATATGTCAATATATTTAACTACAAATGTGAACAAAAATGAAATACTGAGGACATTACTAAGCTTGGCTGCACACACACAATTACCCCATGCAGCCATCTGGAAATTACAGAGGTAATTTATTGTCAGCGCTTCATGTGCTGTGCAATTACTTGCTGTTCAGGTAAGAACAGATTTATGAACACAATTATTAACGAAGGCTGGTGACAGCTGGTGACTTGAGCAGGAGAGATCTCTCACTGAGACAAAGCCTGATGTCGCTGACTGTGTAGAGAGATGAATCTAAAGAGCCAATAGCTGTTTTCATGGTACAAACCTGAACATGCAGTGCAATAGCTGGCAGTTCACCATTTCGTTCTGAACTCATGAACAGCAACTTATTACATCGCTGTCCCCAGGTCGCTTTGACATGCCGTGCTTTAGTATGGATATTGCTGGGATTAGTCATAACCCAGCACAGGACTTTGACTTTCTCATACAGCTTTTTTGCAGTGGAGCTGTCTTCATCTGAAACAACAGATCAAGATAAAGTCTGAACTATTTCTTGTACTCTGTGAACTAAGAGACAGCCTGCATGCATGCCAGCAGATCCCTAACCCTGATCGCAACTTCTAACCCAACTTTCTTGTTTGCTATTCATGTTAACCACCAATAACCTCAACTTCAAATACTAGTTATCCCAAATTCCAATTTTTAATTCAACCCAACTCTACAGCTAGGAATGAGACTCAACAAGGAAAACTGATTCCTTTCTCCTAGTTTTTAGTTACAAATAGCCAGAATGTGCATGTGAAAATAATTATTAACGAAGGCTGGTGGTGATTGTAAAAAAAGCAATTTTCTGCATAAATATAGCCAGAATCAAAGCCTCCCTTGATTGTATAAGGGTAACAAATAATTTAGTATTGATTGCCACATATGTGCAAAGTAAATGGCAATAAAATTAACAGGATATTTGTAAACAAAAACTTTTAACCAAGGTACAAAAAAAAAAAGGACAGTACAATGAAGATGACCCCTATGTGCAGGCATTTCACGGGTGATAAGAATTTGGCCCAGCTTCTAAAACACCATTCACTGTCATTGCATTTTTCATTTTGACATTAAAGCCTTTCCAATGGTGTCTAGTTGCTTGTCATATATATTTTATGTAATTATCTATTTCTTTACTTAATTATTTACTTCTGAGCCAGACTTGCTACAACATTAAGTAAGGGCACTGACAAGTAAGGATGATTTCAACAACCACTCAACAGACTGCAGTGTGAGAGAATTAGGGACTTGTACACTAGACTGCTTTCAGAGAGCACAGACTGCAATAATAATCAGATCTAGTTACAATATATTATTTAACTGTCTGACAATGCTAACATAGTAGATGTAAATTTTGAGAGTTTTGAGCCTGATATTGGTTAGCTATCCAATATGATCGCATCCCTGACATAACTGTCCAAAAAAAATCTAGATGCATATCTCGAAATTTATTGATTTTTGTACATTTTTATGATTCATCAATATCCTGATCTTCAGTACTAAGATTTTATGCCTGCACACAGTGTACATTCTGTTACCATGTCATGAGTATCTGAAAGTACTAGATATCCTTAAATCTTTCTCTGCAGGTGGTATACATTGTTCTTATAGTCAATCATGCACTCAGAAGAAAATTAAATGTGTGCCATCATCCCTAATGGTAAATTTCTTAGCACACAATACACGTATTTTTATCTGAGATAGAAATTGAATACTACCATACTTTTTGAATGGTAATGACAAGAAACTGAGCATACCCCATGAGTTTCAAAAAAGGCTGGCGATATTTGGACACGTGTCCCAACATTTGGCTTGGAATAAAGGGACACATGTCCAAATAGTGGATTCCAGTTATAGGGACACATGTCCAAATATTGGACTAGTTATATTCGGACATGCAAAATAGTAATAGAAATAGAAGGCTATTCATTAGATCTACTT
>JBCEWB010179596.1:0-10028 GCA_039654565.1 Peronia peronii
GTATGTATGTATGTATGTATGTATGTATGTATGTATGTATGTATGTATGTATGTATGTATGTGTGTATGGATGGATGGATGGATGGATGGATGGATGGATGGATGAATGGATGGATGGATGGATATGTACATGAATGGATGAAATTGATGGAATGGATGTATGTATGGATGGATGGAGGAATGGATTAATAGATGGATTAATGGATGGATAGATGGATGGATGGACGGATGATAGATAGATGGGAATGATGAATGGATATAATAATGATGGATATAATATGGATGAATGGATGAACTTTAAGATGAATGCATACATGAAAGTGTGCATGATCACCTGCACATTTGTTTATATGGCCATATATATTTATATATATATGAGAAATGGGTTTGCATCCCAGCAAAAAAAGATAACACCTCTGTATCCTTTAGTGTGGAAACAAGGCAAATTGTCGCTAATGGCAAAATGGCACAAGGCACTGAAAATGGAAACAAATTTCAATGTTTGGTGAGTTTGGACTGCGTGTCACAGACTGAATGAAGAGGTAAAAAGACGAATGGCTAATGAAAACTAACGCATGTTTGTTCAGATGATAATGATCGTTTTTCGTTCAAACAAGGTTTACTTTTACTTTTTTTTTCTGCTCCTTTCAAAAATGCTGTTGAAAACGAACGAGTTCCGCTGTCTGCTCTACCCTGCTTTAATGCTCAATTTTGTTTCCATTCGTTTTAGAACTACACTGCTGCAGAAGCTTTGGTTTCATCTTATACAGATATTGAATACATTGTGGTATGTATTATAACATGCCGACGTTGATTTTTTAACATCTAAAATGGTTTCTCACTATCTGATGTAAAACAAAGCAAGCAAGAGATCACCAACATACCTTGGTAAGTTTTGAAATAAGAAATCATTGACAGTCTTATAAACTTTTTTTTTTTTTTTTAAATTTTCAGATGCCTATATTATGCATGCGACAATAATTTTCTAGAAATCATTCATGACAGGAGAACTAATATAAGAGTACTCTTTATTCTGAACGGTTTATTGTGACGTCTCGAGATTTCAATAACTGATATTGTTTTTACTCATTAAAATGATCTCAATTTCATTAGCTGTTAGAACAAATTTACATTTCCTGATTGTAATATTCACAGCTAAAGAAAGCAGGTTTTCAGATGAAAAATTGTAGAAGCCAAAACTCTATATTGGTATCCCTACTATTCAGGGGCTGGGAAAATTATCATACCTGTCCAGTATGCAGCCGCTTGTGTGCATCAGCTTTTGGTCTGAGATCCTACATAAGAGCACATACACGAACAAAATTTGGTTTGTCTCATTCGCCATTGTTGACGACACACATCATATAATAAAATTATAGCAGACTGTTGGTGGATTCGCAGATCTAAAACTTTTCAATGAATTTTTCCTTGATGGGAGAACTCCTTCATTTGGTAGGATGCATGGGATGTTCCTTGAAAATGGTAGATCTAGTTAAATATTCACGTTTACTGATGTTGTGACACCGATATTAGTTATAGTCGTCAGACTGTCATGTCTGTCCTAACTTAAGAGAGGAGACTCTAGTCAGATGTAGGGAATAGAGGGGAATAGCGCTCTGACTCTGAAGGAAGACCATGGTAGACAAAACATGTTCACAGGTGGCAGAAGCAAAGAAGACATGAGTGGTGAAAGCCAGCGGAACAATTTGTAAAGATTATAAGTAAAAATATTCATACAAAAACAAAACAATCAAAAGCAAAAACAAAACAAAACACATACACAACAAACGCACACAAAAACAAACAAACAAACAAACAAAACCAAAACAAACACAAACATAGACATACACAACAACAAGGTAAAACATCATAAAATTAAGACGTATATGTATCCACAACGAAAAAAACAAGACCATTATGTTTGCTAGTTTTTAAAATAAATTGTTTTAGTCTTTTTCCTCACCGTCTTCATGTGGTTGGAAGACATAAATAGAACATCTTGGTCTTCTTTCATATACCCATTACATATTTGTCCCTCTTCTCTCTACCCCCCCCCCCCCCCCCCCCCCCCCCTCGAAAAAAAAAACCCTACATAATATCTGGTACTGATAAAAAGTTTACTCCATGATCGTTTTGAAATTGGAAAAGGGGGGAGGGGAAGAGGGGAAGGGTACATCTCTTGTTTAGCTACAACCATCATTCCCTTCATGTTTTAAATAACATTGTATTAGGTGCGTGATTTTAACACTTTGATAACCTCATTCAAAAATCTGCAAAGGCGACGAAGACGAATCAATCCCGTCTTTTTCTGGATGGGTGGAGGAATTTAAAAGAAATTAAATTGTGTGGGGAACCATTTGTTACCGGGGGGTATCACAACACATCGATGATTTAGTCACAAGTTGACTAATATAGTATATAGAGGCATTGGAATTCACATCATTGTATAATAACATTGATAATTCTTACGGGACATCACAAAGTAAAACAAGTGCAACAATGGACGATGATGCATGACAACAATTTTATTTTTCCATTGGAAAATGGAGTAAAATATAATGTCATGTTAAAATACACAATGGTTATGTAACAATTAACAGCCGAGCACATTATTGCTTTAAGCATGTACAAGAAATATCAAACAAGCTGACTCGTATTACAGACATGTAGCGCTCATATCGTCACTGTATGTGTTTATCCACCTCAATCTGAGTTATCAAATTTAACATGACAAGCAAAACACGTTCCCAATCATCTCAGCCTTGGTGCAACCTGAAAGGCGAACGTGTTTTCTTTCAAGATGTGCTCACTTTTCGGGTTTCTAACAACGCTGAGGCAACTATGAAATAAGATTATTATTATTATCTTTTGCTTCTGTTAAACTTTAGAAATCAGAGTTTTGGTGGACAGAAGCATACATAGACGACATGCCCGTGTAACATAAGGTAGCAGGCAAAATACTCCTGGAAAACACAAGTAGTCGTACTATCAGCATCAAGAAGCATTTTCCTACGTAAAAGCAGTTTTCATAAGTGGCTAAAATGTGGAAGGCATTTAACACAAACACACACAACACACTCATATTATCAAGCTGATGTGAGCAACTATTAACATCAGTAACTGGTTAAACTCTCTCTGTCTCTGTCTGTCTGTCTGTCTGTCTGTCTGTCTGTCTGTCTGTCTGTCTGTCTGTCTGTCTGTCTGTCTGTCTGTCTCTCTCTCTCTGTCTCTTACAATCTTACATCCACACATTCAAATACGCCATGCATACGTATGTATAGAATTTTATTAACAATGTCATCTCAAAGACACTTTGCCTGTGTCACAATCCAGAGACTACTACTTTCAGTTTGTAATGTTATACAGGTAGCACATTTGCATTTTGAGTGCTATGAAATGCAGATTCTGTTTCAGCATTGTTGCTGCTTCTTTTAGTATAATTGAATTCATTTTGTTATCCCAATAGAAATGGGAAGAAAAAAAAAGGAGCCATGGGAGTGGTGGGGGAGAGGAGGGAATTGAGAGGGGGGGGGGGTGGGGGAAGAGGGGAAGGACAATTTTTTCTTCATGCCTTAACATTCAGTTTTACTATCATAGTCAAGAGCTAAATTTAACGAAGCATTGTTGAAAGCATCCATATTTACATTGGTCGCCTGTAGATAGGGTCCATAGTGTCAGCGTTAAACAGGCGCCATACTGCTATGGAAAGCTGAACCCTAATGGAAATCTTAACCCTAACAAGATATTTTAAAAGTATAAAGATATGGTGCTTATGGATCCACCTGCTATAGATAGGCACTGTGGTGCAGTATGCATCCACTTTTCTATGACTTGCCTATGCTTTGAATCCACATTGAACTGTGTGCTGACAAAAGTTTCATTTGAGTCTACCTTCTCCTCCTCTCCCCAGCCAGTTCTGTGTCTACTAAATCCAGCCTCTGATTCACATATAATTCAACCACTTTCTCACATGCAGATGGTGTCAAAACGTGCGTGAATATTTTGCAAATCATTCATAAAGGCACCATTCATAACAATAAAGGAGCGAAAAGAAAAAAAAAATCAAGAAAGTCAAAGAGGGAGAAAATGACGGAGAGCAGAAAGAAAGAAAGAGAGAGAAAGAGAGAAAGATCGTGAAGTAGGAAGAGAAGGCATATATATAGAGAGGCACATAAAACTGTTCATAAACTTCCAACTGAAAACAAACATTAATACAGTAATCTACACATTTCTATACCAAATACATTTGATGCATGTAAAGGGAGATATCCAGAGGCATGCATTTGCAATGCACGCAGTTTCTGAGAACATTTCATACTGAGGTCACCGTACAAAGACATATATGTCACATGGCTCATGATTTCTATGAAATCATTATTTGGAATCGTCAGTTTAAAAAATGCACAGAAAACAACACCTTTCCTAGCTTACAAAACCAAATACAAAATTAAACAAAAGCTGAAGAAAATATTCCATAATGATAACAAAAGCATATAATCGTAACCTCACATGCTGAAATTTGTCCGGTATCTAAAGATAATCTATATAGGACAACAAATCACAAGTGGACAAGGAACTGGAACTCGAACAGAATGCGGATTCAGTTAAGAATGCCCGGCATCATTCTCGAATGCCTTCTGTTCATAACTGTCGGCACAGGTAATACTAATAAATGTATTAGAAACAAAATATTTTCAGCTGACGACAATGATGTGAATGTCCATCTAAATTAGACAGATCATACCCCATGGTGGCCAGTCCAGTTTCAGTCGTACGGAATGGCAAACAAAATGTCGTTTCATAGTTCCAGTTATCAACAGAATCACTATCAGTTCACACACGAAAAAGAAGAAAGAGAGAGCGAGAGAGAAAGCGAGACAGAGGAGAGAGACGGAGAGAGAGAGAAAGTGAAAGAGAGAGAGAGAATGAAGGCGGAGGTAGGTAACAGAAAAATGAGATGGAGAAGAGTAGGTGAGAAGATCTCAAGGAGGATAATATTTGAAAAATAATTCAGTTTCATCCTTTCTGTGGTAACATCATGCATATCATCAGGTCGATCACATACAGATAATTTGAGTTATTACATCCTCTAACATATGAAGATTGTAGAAGAGCATAGAAGTATAATGATCTGGCAGATGGTGGTTACAATAAATTAAAAGCACACTCCCATACATATGTAGAAACTTCTGCTTGAACATACACAACAAAGTGAAAATACCACTGAGTATAAGGTCTGAATTCACTCAAATTTTTTTTTTTTAAAGGCATGTTTTGCTATTCTAAAATTAGCAAGATTATCACAAAATCGAGAACACATTTTTAGGAAGCAGCACTTCAGTAAATGCCTGCACAAGACGTCCTTACTTACTGTTTAAGTGAAATAGACATTCATATGAAATCGTACTTTGTAATGTTTGCTGTCTTGGACAGAATATTTGACATTCAGAAGCAGAATATAACTGTAATGAAAGATGATACAAGAGAATTTAATGTAAAGACAGCTTATAATATGAGCTGGGATATTTGGCTGGGGAAAAAAATAACTTTACATCCTAGATTTCCTCAATAATAGTAATATGAGAAAGGTTGACATATTTATGAGTATTCTATTCATGTAACATCACACTTGCAAAAAACATGTTTCTCTTTCAGAGATGATATTTCTTTCTTTTTGTGTGTGTGTGTGAAGAGCCCTCCCTGCCCTGTTGTCCTAACAAATCACAAACATGTCTGTTCTATTACGATGTATTAAATGACATACATTTTTCAATTTCTCTAACAGATATTTTTAAATTGCCATGGCAGCTAGTGAAGTTCTCATCAGCAGAGAAAAAGAAATACAAACATTTTTTTTTTCCATCAGTGGTGATTATAGCCGTTTTCTGCCTCCTCTTCCCCTTCCTCATCCCCTCAGTTTACACCAACTGACTCACTGTGCCGTTACTGAAAATGAATATTAGTTCTTTTCCTGTCCCTTTCTTTACCCAAAGGTTACTTAACTTGACTTAACTAATCGGTCATTTAAAAAAAAATCGACTAACCGAAGTATTACTTTAGCCAGCGTTAAACCTTTATATACCTTTATTCCTCACCGGTTTCCAGGAGCTATTTGATAGAGCTGTAGGGAACACGAATGTGGGCCTGTAGATGTACAAAAACGTTATGTAAAGCCTTGTCATGAACTCTGTGAGGGAACTGATTATTCAATTATAATTAAATAATATATTAGGAATGTATTATAAGTCGTCAGGAACGCTATCATATTTTTCTTGGAATAATCAGTTCTCACCTGTAGGTTATTCTTTTTTATTTTCCATCATTATTCCTTTGTCGTACTCTATATTTTGCAAATCAAATTTATTATATTTTTATAATTAACAATCATCTACTAACAAATGATAAATTAAATGTGAATAAAATCGTCTTGAAATGTTCACCGCCACCCAAAGCTGATGGGTTTATTATCCTGAAGTGCCTATCTCTGCAGCCCAGGCATTCTAAGCCCCACAGCTCTTATTTGATGAGGTTACCTTAAGAGTTCCTTGAGAGTTCAAGATAAATAAACAATGATGATGATGACAGTGGTACTTAAATGACGTCTAATATAATAGGACAAGAGGACAGAAAACTGAAAGTAGTACAAAGCTGTTGCACTTCACCATTAGAAAAAGAAGACATTTAAACGTGGACAGACACATGAAGGACCGAAATACATGGGGGGAAAACAAACAAACAGACAAAAGCCTTTGTACTTCTGTCAGATTTCGATCCAGTTCTTTCCATTTTATTTGGCCTGCTCTTTAACAATAGTATTTTTTATTATGGGCCATGCCTATGGTGGATCTGGGAGTGACAGGCTGTTTTGAGTCTCAATCCTAAACGAAGTTTTGTATTGCCTAATTTTCACGAACAGATTGTTTCATTAAATCTATGAAATTTTCACATTACAGCTTAAAATTCCGATGCCGTTTTTCATATTGAATTTCTGTATGCAATCTAATTAAAACGGAAGAAGGAGAGCGCTTGAAACAATATTGTCAGTCTTGTTTCGAGGCTCAGTGCAACCAATCACATTCTAAAATGAACTGGTTTTAACGGACAGGAAATCTATCATTAGCATTTGCTGCATGTTTTTAAAAGCGTATCTTCACTGATCTTTTAAACGGTATAGTTGATCTTGATATTATGACGGAGCTTACAAGCTCTCCTCCCCCCTCCTTCCAAGTCCTCCCGTACATCCATGTAAAAAACATCTGAAAAAAGCAAATTTTAATCTTTCTTCGCCCAAGAAAGTTCTTTGTGAGCTAATGTAGGACGACTACATTAAGGGCATCGGATGACCTCTTCTTAAATTATTGACAAAATTGGCTGTACATAGCCTGACAATCAAGGTGAAAAATTGTGGGCCATGTTTTGTACGTATTTGTGTATGAACGAGGAAGAGAAAGGGAGGGCGAGTGAAAGAAGACATCCTAGTGGGTTCAGAGAATTCTGGGTTCTCGTATGAATCACTACACGAATGAAATCATGTTATTCATTATGTCTATCGGGAGAGATAAAAATGCTCGCTCAACGGCTTCGATAGCATATGGACACCGAGAGGAGAACACGGAAAGGGCCACTCTTAAAATGATAAAAACAGATTCGAGCCACCCCACCGTTTTTTGGACGAAATATTAATGACAATGTTTACGACTGCAAAGTTTCCCAGTGGGTGCCTGTCGGAAAATCTCAGAGCTCTTCAGTTCCTGGCTTTCTTTATTGTCCCGTGAGTTAGCGCGACAGCTCGTAATGGCAGATAAACTCCATGAAGTCTAATCCTCGCAGGACAACTGCATTGTACATGAAACAATTTATGTCTGTTGAAAACTGAAACTCTTCCCTTCACTCTCTCTTCCAGACCCCCCCCCCCTCCCCCCCAATCCCTCTAGCTCCCTGTGTAATCTCTACTCTTGTTATCACTTACAAGCCCTGGACCTTTATCTAGTACCACTGACACAGACTAAGCTGGAGAGTGGAATTTATGGAGGCAGGAAGACAAAAGAAGGCCGATAAACTCGGGGGGATCAAACCCAAATCCTAGGTGCCCACAGGAGGCATTCATACGTGCTACAGTCCCAGAGTCCATGGTATAAACTTTCCTAACTCTCTTATTCCTATAGTTACCATAAGGAAATTTCCTTCCTATTCTTTTTGTGTTTCTCTAAAGATACGTGTAAACTTAGTAATCCCTAGAAGGAAAAAAGCAAAGATCTACGGCTATGGTTCTGTCACTATTTTATGACCGTATCCCTTTAATAACAGCATTTCTTTAAAGTATAAATTCTGACCGAAGATCAAACCATTAATCATATAAACCACTGAATATATCTTGAAAGAGCTGTACATGTCAAGGTCTAAATTCAGTTGAACAATAGAAAAGCTGCCAGAAAGCAAGAAAATGTGGTTATAAAGTAAGAAAATCATCTCTATTTGTAATAAAGAAATGACATCTTCCCTTTCAAAGGATATTGAGAGAACACCACTATTTTGTTCCTTGCAAAGTAGAATTAGCTTTCAGGAATGTGATTGCCCAATTGTCAACATTACTTTTGAGCTGTACATAAGAGTTGCAAGAGTTAAAAATGAAAGCCTACTTAAAAATGAAAATACTCTTGTTTCAAGCCCTCTTCACTTATAATCGTGTCTGAGACGCACCCTGAAACCCAGATTTTCTTATCATAAGCAAATACAATGTCCTATTAGCACGTCTCCAAACAGAGGACCTTGTACGTTTCAATCTGTCTAATGCACAACCGCTGCCACTATACTTTACCGTGACGAGAATTTTATCTTCATGTCTTTGTCCTGAATGAAATGTACTTTTTTTTTTCTATCGTAAACTCAGCTTTCCTGATTACAAACAATGAGGATGTGCGTATGTGTGTGTGTGGGGAGGGGAGCAGGTGTGTGTGTGGGGGGGGGGGGGGGTAGGTGGGCGGGGGGACGGGGAGTCAAGTAGGAGTGAATTAATATGACAACTGGATTTGCCCGCGACACATTCGTCATGATCCGCCCACATTCTATAAAGGATAGACAAAATTGACACTGCAAAATAAATGTGTGTTGAACAAATTAATAATATATGCAAATAGTGGGGTGAGTATTGGCAAATAAGTGGACTGAGAAATATGTTTGCCAGAACACTGAAAGTTATTGAAGGCTGAAAACTTGAAACGACATCAGTTGTGCCATTCTCTGTACACAGGCAAAAAAATTAGCAATACTTGGCGGAATAGGATTATACAGAACCAATGCTCAGATAGAAATTAGCACACGGGTTCTCACCGCTATGTCAACGGATATATATGCAGTTATATAATTCAGATGAAAAAAAAAAGGTCAGTCCTAGCAAATGCTCAACATTAAATCTCGATAAAACTTTAAAAAAAAATTATTATAAAAAGTTAATACAATTTTGTACATATTCATCAACGATGTAAAAAAATAAAATAAAACCAAAGCTAAACCAGACATATTTTCTTTCATTTCATTGTGTCCCTGCTTGACTGGGAAGTTCTGTTCCGTATTCTATATACTATTTTAGTTCTTACGGCTCTTTAATATGCACACTATATATACCACTTTGCAAAACAGGCTGTGCCCACAAAATAAGAACATCAATATACACTTATATATTCGCATCACATAATTATCTAGATGCTAGGACTCAAACATGCCAAAGCTGTCAGTGAATGGCTGTCTTTAGTGCAGACTTAGCAATATCAGGTTACATACCAAAGTTTTGTTTGACAAAATAGGGGCACGATAGATCCGTCCTTCTGATTCATGACGGTACATTCAAAATGTATTGATAGAAAGACAGATAGAAAGATAGACAGACAGATAGACAGACAAACAGACAGATAGGTAGGCAGACAGGCAGACAGATAGATAGACAAATAGATAGATAGATGAATAGATAGACAGACAGACAGACAGACAGACAGACAGATAGATAGATAGATAGATAGATAGATAGATAG
>JBCEWB010179607.1:0-10028 GCA_039654565.1 Peronia peronii
CCCTCCCTCCCTCCCTCCCTCCCTCCCTACCTACCTACCTACCTACCTACCTACCTACCTACCTACCTACCTACCTATCTACCTACCCATCTATTTGTCTTTCTTTATATCTATTTAATTATTCTAATTGCAGTTACCTGTTTTCTAAAGTAAATATTTTACAGTCTGAGTACGGACATTCGCACTTGTTCACCTTAAAGGCAATATGAATACGCAGATAAAGACTCATTATTATAAGCTATACAGATGTGTGTGCTCCAGTAATACCTATGCCCACTTGACCTTAGTCTAGGAATGTCATCTACGTCCAGAGGCACTTTCCGAGGTCTGTGTTTAATAAAAAAAAAAAAGGAGGGGGGAGGGGGAGAGGAGGTAGATGATAGAGGAAAAAACGTTAGAATAGCTGTAAGAGGAGAGGACAGGCGAAAGGAAGAGGGGGAGAGGGAGGGGGGTGGAGGAGAGTGACGCGTCACAAGGTGTCCCTATTGACCCCTTCGATATGCCAAATCTTCACTTCAAGTGTCTGCAACCCTGCCAAATTGGCTATACCTTGCCCTTGAACCCGTGTCAAAGGTCAGAGGGTTATCGTCTCTCTCTCCAGGGGAGAGCACTCCAGGGGAGAGTTTGTATCTCGGTAACGAATGACAATCCAGACACACATGAAGATCAGAATGTTATCCAAACGCTCCTCTGTCCCCCCATCCAAGAGGTCAACGCGATATTTGGATATCATCCATGGCCAACTCAGGGGTGACCAACGCGTTTCTGGATTAGCTCCCCTTAAATGCGGTTATCGCAGTTGGGGTAAAACAAAGGGAGTATCACTCTCTGTTAACCTCCTCAAGGTTATTGTCTCACGGTATAAAAGATCGATAGTCACCGATTGTCCTCAGTTTTTCTGACCACTGATTGCGGTAAACTTCAAAGACGGCAGATCTTTGGAGTGACCACAAGTTGTTAAAGATGAAGGTAACATTTTTTACGATGTTCTTTACGTTTTTTAAAAAGAAGCTGAACTTTCCCTGAGATTTGAACTTCGAGCCTTCATCCAGTAAATATTTACATTAATTGATCAAAGCCTGACTCTTTACTCATTAATAAATTAATTAACTGTGGTAAAAGAAAAGGTTTGAAAAAAAATCAAAATACAGCGACATTAGGGTGAAAGAACATCGACCTCTTGCAGGGAAACATAAATTCTTGTCTAATTAATAAATTCCTCACGTACCTCGAACGTTTTTCAGCTAGGAGATTTATGTTACAGAGACAGGCATTGATACGTGTAGCAGTCCACCAGGTTTTGTTTCTTGACAATTCCTAATTAAAGTTCTTTTGGGTCTAAGGAGTATGTAGCAAAATTTAAAAGAGAATTATTGTTTCCAACCTTAACAAAATGATAATCATAACAATGGCAATAACAATAATAATAACAAGAAGAAGAAGAAGAAAAAGAAGAAGAAGAAGACGAAGAAGAAGAGCAAAAATAACAATAATAGATAAATAAATAAATAACACTAAAAATAAAGCACACATACATACTCACAAAGAGACAGATAAAGAAGCTGACGTTTTGAAATTTATTATTTTAACATTGCACCAAAAGATTCCATAATACGAACAGTACGTCCTCATCTAATAAATGTAAAACTTTCATCGGTTTGGTTCTTAATTAATTATTTATTGAACTAATTAATTAACAAATTGCAAAGACAAAGGACTTAACCAAGGAAGCAGAATGGAGTTAAGCTGAAAAGAAAACCCGTGATCCCCGTAAACCATATATAAATTACGTATCTAATTTATAATTCTCACATGTACCTAAGCTGATATTTCTGAATGAGCCATTCACCTCCCGCTGTAATGCTACGTGACCAGAAAAACAACCATTATTGTGACGTACTCCGGCAGGCTAAAATTTCACACGGGAGATTTTTAAACGTACAGAGGTTTATGCCACACGATTTTTATTTTATTATTATTATTATTATTATTAATTTTAAAATTTATTTATTTATTTATTTATTCATTTATTTATATATTTCTTTAAAAAATTTTTGCTCTTATCTAGGGGAAAGAGGACAAGTTCAGAATTAGAACACAATGAAATCTGAGAGTTCAATCTTATATTTTGACCACATTTTACTGGGACATGTGGGGAGGTGTATGGGAGAACTCACACTGACCTACTTTGCTGCAGCTGGATATGATAAGAACGGCATAGATAGCGGCATCAGGGGCTGAAAAGTCTCATTAAACTAACCTGAGCTAAGCTGTTTGTGTTTCTGATAAGGTATCGGTCAGAAGTCGGACTAGCAATCATGACTGGTCCCAACACTTTGCTCCTGGGAAAGACAATAAATTTACACACATTTCCTGACTCGACCCAGGGTAAAAATGGGTCTTCGCCTCTGTGTTATGTTGCACCATATAGCACGATAACGGCTATATTGTGTCAAACACGGTAAGATACGTTTACACGTCAAGAAGAGAGGAAAGAAAGCGGGACAGAAGACAGGAGCAAGGATAAAGAGAGAGAGAAAAGATGTCTCCCATAGAATGTCGAGGACAACACTCCATGAGAGACACCCTACCGATGACGGGCTTACACCGCCTACAGGTGGGAGCAGAGAACCTACTTATAAACCCCGGCCCTCGTGGGGGAGGGTCTTCGCCTCTCGTCTTATTGTTGTATCGATAACGACTTGAAGGCCTAACAGACAGCCGCCCTGTATGCTTCTCAGGAAGCTGAAAACGTTTGTATCTCCACTGGATCTGTCGGCGTAATAATTGTAAACGCGTATTGCAGGGGAAAAGGTGCTGTGTTACGTACATGTAATTGCTTTTTATTATTATTGCTTTAGTATTATGCTCTGACGTCTTTAGCAAGTCTTTGATTCTCGAGCGATAACCATCCCACTGGAGGCTGAAAGGCGCAAAGAAAACCGTAACCGTTTGTTTCTCGTTAATTTCTATGACCTGTTCCGCCTGAAGGGAATGTGTAACAACATTTTATGATAAAATTTAATCTAGTAGTTCCAATCGTAAAAAAAAACAATCAAACAAACAAACAAACAAAAACAAAAGTAACAGATAAAACGAAACGAAAAACAAATTACAGACTAAGAAAGCTGCTGTTTTGCATTTCTTTTTAATATATATATATTTTTTAAATTGTTATTTATATATTTATTTTTAACACCGTTTCTAGCATCAGAAACTTTCAAATGTTCACCTCATCCAGCTAATATTTACTTTGGTTGATCTAGTTCTTTATTAACTGTGTATTGAATTCAGTCAACCCATAAAGACTAGAGGCTTAACAATGCAAATATCTTATAAGATAACCGATATACAGGAGCCAAACACTAATTATTGCCTAATTAACAATCTTCTCAAGCTTATGTAGGTTTACGACGACGCTGTCTCTGTCCCTGAGATATGCGAAGATATCTTTAGCATTTCATCTGGTTTTGTTCCTCTTTAATCAAGGCTGTTGTTAGTTTTGTTCAATAGACTATTTGTTCTTTAGTCAGATTTATAAAGCTTTCAGCAACCCTGGTGACAATGTTCTTGTAAATCAAAGCCCGAGATCGATTAGGACGCACTATGCCATTGATCGTGCTTATTCGCCGTTAAATCCCAACACAACAGCTACCAGAAGGCAAACTCTCTCTAACCCGGTTCATAGTGTGAATCCGTGACAAGTTCAATTTGATATTTTATGTCTAAATCTTTCTATCCTTGTTTCCCGATTCCGTTATAATAAACAATCCTCTCGGCTATGAGTATTAAACTAACTTTTATCTCCTGCTGCAGTATTGTTATGTGTAGTGCCATATTAAGCCTCTAGCCTTTACACGGATTCATTGATTAATTCAATAAATAATTAGGGAAAAACTAGATGAAGCTCTGCAAATATCTGCTGGATGAGACCTTCAAATTCAATGGCTTGAAACATGCTGGTTTTCTTTTCTTTTTTTTTTTTTTTGTCTAAAAATAAAAGTATAATATAATATAATATAATAAAAATTGTAAAGTAATATAATACAGTATAATAAAATACAATACAATACAAAGTATAATATGCTATAATATAATACAATACAATATAACATATACGGTATAATGTAAACGGACATGAAAAACAACAACTTGCAAAATGACAGTTTCTCAGCCTGTCTGTCTGTCTATCCCCAGTTCCTGACGCTGGCTGTGGCCGTGTTGCTCAGCGTGAGCTGTGAGGCCGCTCGCGTCCACCATACGACCACTACTCAGAAGCCCATCCCACTGGAGCAGCGTGTGAAAGAGCTGGAGGATGTTCTCCATGGCCTCTCCAGACAGGTCATGCTGCAGCAGTTCTTCGTGGAGGAGAAGTGAGTACATGAGGAGAGGAGAGAGTGGGTACATGAGGGGAGGAGAGAGTGGGTACATGAGGGGAGGAGAGAGTGGGTACATGAGGGAGGAGAGAGTGGGTACATGAGGGGAGGAGAGAATGAGTACATGAGGGGAGGAGAGAGTGGGTACATGAGGAGAGGAGAGAATGAGTACATGAGGGGAGGAGAGAGTGGGTATATGAGGGGAGGAGAGAGTGGGTACCTGATGGGCATAGAGAATGAGTGCACATAGGCAAGAGAGGGAGGAGAGAGTGCGGAAAATGAGTCAACTCAAAACGATGGTGAATGGAAATGAGTAAAGTACAGAAAAAAGATTAAAAGATAAATCAAAACAAGAAAGATTTTATAACTAATTAAAACAAATAAAAAGTAAATAACCTTTCTCTAATGTAGTTAATATCTGGTAGTTAAATAGTTATATAGAAAGACAAATAGGCAAGTCTATCAATAAAACAAATAACAATGAATGCATGCATAAAGAAAGTAATTAAACAAAAAGGCAAATGTGTAAGTAAAATAAAAAGGACACTACTAAACTAGTTGATTAATTAATTAACAAATAAACAAACATTTTTTTTCAAAATGATAAAATATAGAAAGGAAGAAGGGAACAAAGTAAGAAAGAGCAATCTATCACTGTACCATTGTTTTATTTATTTATTTATTTTTTAATTATTATTATTTTTTTTTTTTGTATATTTTTTTCACAGGCGTCTAAATTCTACCGTACGTGAAACAGCTTTCCTTAAAAGAAAAAAAAAACAATTAACAATAGGATAGGTCGTTATTCACTCCTGGAGTCTGCCTATTCGAAAATGAATGATCAAAGAGAAGATATTTAAAGTTATTAGTTGTGTTTGTGAATTCTATCAAACAAACTTGACAAAGTCAGACGTGTAAACAAACAAACAATAAAACACGGTAACTATTCGTAACTTCAATAAGCCAATTTGACCGCCAGGTCAAGGAATTTATACTACTATAGTGGAGAACGGACTGATGACGTCACCTTAACAAGCCGCCCAGTGTCTCGCGTACCCAATAACACAAAAGATAGTAAAAGGAAGAATAGGAGCTCCCAAACAACCATTAGATAAAATTAAATGTTATATGTGCAGAAGAACTAATACAATGGTCCACATAATGCTAGAATGTCTCAGCCATAAGGCTGAAAGAGAAGACCTACTAAAGCTAATGACGAACAGGGGAGAAGGCCACACCCTGCTTAACATCTTTAAAATAAAAGCGGACGAGAAGCATAAGAAGATACTAAAGAAGACTCTAGCAAAGATGCCAATTTAGACTAATGAAAACAAAAAAAGAAATAATAACCCTCGCCAAATAGGATGAAGCAAGACGGAGACTGCTAGGTCGGAGATAGACCGATTAAGTAAACAAGGGAGAAATCGAAAAACCAAAACAAGAATTAAGGGGAGGAGACGAAGAAATAAATAACAACTTGGAAAAGGGTATAACGAAAGAGAGGGAAAGGGAAGGAGATAAAATAGGAGGAAATTCATGCCGGCAGTAAAATACTAACAGCAACAAATATAAACGAGTAGTGGGAGTGGGGAGGAACGGGGGAGGTGGAAAGAAAAAGCACTGAAATAAATCTATAAATTTCAAGGGGTCTCCAGACAGACAATCGCTTATGAAACCGAGTCGTCCCTGCGCTCTACTGGCTGGAAACTCTAGACCCTGCCGACATGGAAATCCGCCGGAGGATACGAGATTACAGCATCTTCGTTCGGCGACCTGGGAACACTGGCGAAGCCGAGTTGTCCGACTACATAATGTAAATATAATAAACGTTGTCCAAATAAATATTGTTATTTGAACGTCGTGAAATAAGCATACCAGAGAAATAGGAAATAAAGGCAGAAGGGCTCATCCCTGTGTAGATAGAGTAGGGAAAAGTAGAGTAGGAGATAGGGACGATAGGGACCTGTACATACCAAACAAGAATAGTAAGGGACCCACAAATGACCAAAACAACGCAGCGATACCCTCAGACCCTCGCGGGAGGACCTTTTAACATGGTCCACGAAACCCAGGATAGGAATAGCAGCAGGAATAAAAACGTGGATCAATAAAAGTCAAAACAATATGGCAAATAGAAATAGTAGTAGGGGCCATATTGAAGTAGAATAGAAAACAAATAAACAACAATAAACACACATCTTCAATAAAAATAATAGAGTAGGGAGTAGCTGGATTAGTCCGCTGGCGATTTTTTTTTCCAAAAGTAAAGACAGGATTTAAAATTGTTTTTTCTTCTTTTTTTTCAAAAGTGAAGACATGATTTTAATTTTTTTTTTAAATTAATTTATTTTTTAACAACAAAGAGCCGTCGAGATAACCTCCACCAGGAGATTGAAAGACGTATATAGAACGTAACATGTGTCTCGCGTGCCAACGCTGGGCGTCATGGCCATGAGGGCTAGACCCAGCGTTGCTGTACTCTGCGTTCTTTACTAGGCATGGCCTGTAGTCAATTTTATTGTAAATCGTGTCTTGTAAAGAAAAGGATTCATGATTATTTTTTTTTCATTATCTTTATTTAGAGCTACAGCAAGGAAAGAATAGAAAAGGTTTTGCTATCATGAGAAAATGACAGTGTGACTTTCGTTTAGTCTTGAAATGATAAACGCATGTTATCATAATAACAGCGGTATTACGGGTAACTCGGTTTCTTGCCCTCATGGGCATGGCTCCACATTCGGCATGCGTGACGTCATCAGTCAGCTTTCCAGTAGAATTTATAAGTTCCTTGGCCGTCAATCAGATTACCTGTCTCTGGTAGATGCAGAAGATATAACAAAAGCCTTGTAAAGAAGAGGAAAAATTTAAATCATGAGTAATAGAAAACTGAAAAGTTCACCTTTACGATGAAAAGACTTTATTTTTTCCGTCGTGATAAGTATTTCATTTTTTTCCTCACCTATCTTAAATAAAGTGATTTTTTTTCCTCCTTTACAATATTTGTCTGATACATCTTGTAGTTGGCAAAAAGAAGTAACATAGAAAAAAGTGGGTCATTGATTTGGTCCTGTGTTTTGTCTATGCCAGGATTCGATCTGACGGCAGCTCGGGACTGAAGCAAACTCGCATCAACAGGGATGGTACCAAGAACTACTACACCGCGGCTATCACAGAGCGTAGCTATCTGGCTATGCATGATCACGCCAACTATGATAGGACAAGTAAGTCATTCACATATCACAGAGCGTAGCTATCTGGCTATGTATGATCACGCCAACTATAATAAGACAAGTAAGTCACTCACATAAGCTGTTATAGAGCAGATAGTTGATCGATAACGCTAAGCTGAGACAACCAAGGCTTACTACTCAGCGGCTGTCACTGAGCGTAGCTATCTGGTTATGCATTCTCAAGCACACTACGATAGAACAGATGAGTAAATCACATAAGCTATGATAGGACAGATACAATCCCGCTAAGCTAGAGGGACCAAGGCTTACTACACAGTAACTATCACTGGGCGTAGCTATCTGATTGTGCACGATCATCCCAACTATGACACAACAAGTAGGTCACTCACATAAGCTATAATAGGACAGATAGGTAGATCACGCTAAGTTAAGGGGGCCAACCTTACTGCATGGCAGCCATCGCTGGGCATAGCTAACTCGCTATACAAGATCAAGCCAACTATGATAGAACAGATGGGTAAATCACATAAGCCTTGAGAGGACGGATAGGCAATTTCCATAAGCTATGATAGGACAAGTAGGTGCATCACGCTAACTGGGCTAAGAACTACTATACAGTAATACACTAACTAAAACAGAGTGTGCCTATCTGTCTATGGTCATTATGCTTTCTATGATATAACAGGTGGACATATGATTAAACTAAGATAAAATAACATGTATGATGATAGGATTGATAAATGATTCACATAGACTATGATAGTTAAAGGGTTAATCAAGCTTAGATATAGATTTGGCTATATTGCTAGTGTCATGATCAGTAGTCATCAAAAGACACGTACAACCACTAAGCTCCTCATGCTAGAAATCAATTATATATGTCATCTCTTGATTGATTTCAGATGTTACACTGGTCAACAAATTTCAGCTTTTTCTGACATTGTATTTTTTTAATGAAATTTTCGGTCGCTGATGTCAGATCTGAAGTCAGATTTGAGCTGTCACGTCAGATTTTTATGATATTCAGTGTTCCCACTTTTACTTATTAACACTAACACAGGAACAGCCAATCACTGAGAGTAAAAGTAAACGATAGTTGCATTTTCATTAATATAAATAAGTATTTCAAAGTTGATAAAATGTGAGAAAGATACATAAACTATTTAGCAAAGTAACATTACATCTTATAGATAAGTAGTATCTTTTAAATATGCCAGAAGTATTTGAGGCTAACTACATTATCATTTCCTTTCTGGTTACTGTTTTCTGCTGTCGTGATTGGCATCGTCACGGCTATCCCAAAGGCACAAGAAACGCATAATATTGTTACCGGTAGGATGAAATCAGTGCGAGGGCACCAAATTTTGCGAGAAAGCAATAAATTCTGTTTATTAAATAGGTATTACAAATTTGGACCTAAATCTAAACTACACTTGTCTGAAAAGGGGGCTTTTGAAACTGTTTAGTTTTAGTTAAATTTATGTCTTTGAAATAAATTTAGTACATGTCTGATTTCATCATGGCACCAACGCTGTATTTGGTTTCGCCTATCTGAATCCCGAGGAATAAAGATATGACTTTGAAAATATTAACCTTGACCCATTTTCTTCCCTGGACCAGTCGGCATGGGAGAGCTGATGCCCGTCATGAACGGCGTGGAGTTCAGAACCCGCCATAACGACTACAAACTACGCATGCCCAGTCAGACGGAGAAAACTTACCACAAGATCGAGGAGATTCCCTTCCCTGACGTCCCTCCGTCTGTTCTCCACAAACACTCAGTGCAGGTAATCAGTTGGAACACTTCATGTTTTGCAAGGCTAAAGGAACAGTCTGTGTTTGGTAAGACTACTAGAACACGCCGAGTATAGAGCGAAAGACAAGGAGATATAAATAGACCAATACAACATTTCATGTGCGACTGCAAGAACCCACTGTGTATTGTACGGCTAGTAGAACACTCCATATAATAATAAGAGAACACTTCGTGTATTGCCGCATTCTTAAAGCGTTTCGTGTATTTTAAGACTAACAGAACACTGTGTGTGCTGTAGGAGTAAAAGAACACTTTGAGCATTGTATAACTACAAGATACTTTGTGCATTTTAAGAATAATAGAACACTCCGTGCAAGAGACATTCTTCGCACTACAAGTCTGAATGAACAATTTAAGTAGTGTATTGTGAATTCAAATCTCTCAGATCAGAACGGTTTGCCTATTCAAGGACCCAATCTCAGTCAGAAGAGAACACTCATCCTAGTGTAAATTCAAATCTCCCGTCAGACAATGATTGCATTTCGAGCATTAAATATCAGATCTCCATAGATCAAAATATTCTATCTAGCCCCCCCCCCTTCAAACCCTCTCTCTCTCTATCTCTCTATTTTTTATCTATCTATCTATCTATCTATCTATCTATCTATCTATCTATCTATCTATCTATCTATCTATCTATCTATC
>JBCEWB010179618.1:0-10028 GCA_039654565.1 Peronia peronii
ATAGATAGATAGATAGATAGATAGATAGATAGATAGATAGATAGATAGATAGATAGATAGATAGATAGATAATGCAGTGTGCGTGCATATAGTAGGTTCGGAAGGAGGGGGGGGCAGACAGATAGTACAACGAACAAATTAAAGTATCACTGTAAAAAAGAACAGAAAAAAAGACAGACAGACAGACAGTATAAAGAAAAAATAGCTACTATAAATCTGCTTACCTCCCCTGAACAAGTCAGGCTGTCACATGGAAAGAGTTTTCTGCCCATGATTGTCATCTCAATCAACCAATCAATCACAGTATCAGAGAATGATATCACAGTGTCACAAATGTAATAATGAATAATCACAATTACTGTTTCCAAGACTCACAATATCAGTACGAAGGATAACAGGCAGAAAACACTTCTCGCCTTATGAGGACAACTTCAATCTGCCAACGTATGAACGAGATATAAACTAGTCACAAAGCGACAAATGTTTTCAAATAAAAAAAAAAATTTTTAAGTCCTGTCTCAACAAGTCACACGTTTTACACTCCACTGTTAACAGGTTGGCGGCGTGAGTGATGAATGAGCGGCACACCAGAATTTGGGGTGAGTTTTCGCATCCGTATACGCGTAATCACGCGAAGTTAAATCCATTCACACAGCGCTGAAGACGCCACGGATTTAGATCTATACATATCTCATCACGTCATCATCTGGTTTCTGCACGAGCAATGGGACAACGACAAGACAAAGATAGACCCTCGCGCGGGAAGTCCTTATTTTGCCCGCGATAATCCTCGACCTTTTTCCAAAGGGATCAGAGCGGCTCAAAACTTACTTTTTAAAAATTCTCAAAACCAAAGCGTGTGGGTGATATGTTACTATATTAAGATTGCTTTTCCTCTGAGGTGTCACAAAGAAATTAAATTCAGCTTTATTTCTGCCCTGTTTTCGCTTTTTGTCTTAAAATACTTTATCGTCTGTTACCTTGGAGTGTTCGCACATCGCAAATATAGAACGTCAGTATAACCAGATGAAAAACATTACACAGATGAAAAACATGTCCCGCTAATTTAAAAGAAAAAAAAAAGCACGAGGACGTCTAATTCAGCAAAATATATCAGTAATATTTATTTTTCAGGAAAAACAGAACGTAAGGAGCCGAAGAGGTTATCTGACGTCATAAAGTATTGGCGATAACATGAAAAATGGCGGCCTAATCTTTGAGTACATTAATTTATTTTATTCCCTCTTCGCCCTTGTCGCGAGGAAAATCATGGCGGCTTCTCTACTGACGTGACCTGAAGCTGGACTTGCCACCCGCTCGGTCAGCGTTCTTCACAAAGATCGCTTTTCGTGATTAACCGTAAGTGTCAATTCCCATGAAAACAAACTTAACATTTAAAAACAAAAAGAACTTAATAGAAGCAAATAATTATTTCCTACTACAGTATGTGGACACCCAATTATCATAGTAGTGTAACTACCAATTTCTCCAGTGAACTACGATCTTATCACAAGATGTAAACTTTCCTGTGAAAAAAAAAAAAAAGAAAATCGATTTTCTTGTCTTGGTTTTGATTTTCGCGTGGACACTGACCACGGTCAGGTTTCTCGACGCCCGATGAGTGACCATCTTGAACTGGAAGAAAAGTGGATGAGATTTTGTTTGTGTTTTCTCTTGTGTTCAGCCAAGACGTGTGGCTCTCTTTGGTGGCGAGATTTTCTCGAGTGGGGAAATCCAGCTTCATTAGCACTGTCTCTGTTAACAATGCCGACCTCCACTGCCGCTATTTCTAGCTCTGGAGATTAAGGTGTCAACTCAAGACTAACCTGAGTAGGTTTCAGCCTGAAGTTTACCTCATTAATGCGCCAAGTTACCAGTCATCTTGAAATCGGTGCGGTAATGGATAGGCCATGAACCTGCTCGATGTTTGCCAGCGATGGGTACAACACTCTACCAAAGGACAGAGTTGGTCAATTTTTAGTTAGAGTTAGATCTCTCTCCCTCCCGGACCAGTTCCTCTCCTCCCCCCCCCCCCCCGGCTCCCTCCCTCATCCCAGTCTCCTCTATTTTCCACGACAGAATTTCGATGTTAAGCTATGTAGTTTTTTTTATTCTTTCAGATGAAGGCAGATTCTATAAGGACAACATTATATAATATTCTGCCATAGCCCTGAATGGTGCGTCATCTTCTCCCTGTCTGCCAAACTAACCGTTCTATCACTGCGCAGTTATTGGACCATTTGCATTTTAGTATCTGAAGTAACAGCTTCAAATCTAGGGGCCAACATCACGATGTATTATGTGAATATATTTCATGTTACACATAGGAAACCAAAAGCGTAAGGGGAAAAAAAAAAGACTTAAATCAAGCGCAGTCAAAATAATAAATATACTAAAGAAGAAGAAGAAAAATGAAATGGAGTGCAAAATTTGGTCCAAAATTCCTCTCGCTCAAGTTCACATCAAAGTTAATGAAGGCAAGCGGTAGGACGGAAGGGCGGAAATTATCATAGAGAGACCAATTCTCCAGTCTTGATGAAAGCAAGACTTTGGTGGAAGCCAGGCCTTTTGCGTCACAGACTCACATACAATAACCCTGGGGACAAGTCGGGATTTTTCTCATCAAACTACCGGAGACTTTCCATCAAAATGTCTGGGGCTCATCGTCACGACAGATCCTGCCAGTCTCTACACGCCAGTTTTACTCACTTTCTGTCCTCGCAAAGACTTGGATTGCTGACGTTAAAAAAAATGTAACCTTTGCCTTGACCTTTGCTGGTGATGGAAGGGGTGTATTACGCAATCCTGGCTGATCAGACAGATTGAGACAGACATATAGACAGACACAGAGAGCGGACAGCAGTACAGCGAGTGGATGAGTATATAGATAAATACGCATACAGAAAGGCAAGTGGCTAAAGACATAATTGTTGCTTTCAAATAAACGTTATGCCCAAGTAACACCGTGCTATATTTTTTCTCCATGGTACCTTACACTGTAAAAAGACAACAAACAAGAGTCTGCCCAGTAAGCATTTACAAAAACATCTCTTTATCCGTCTTTCTCTCCATGAATATGTTTCATCACCCGATGAGGTCACCACGGTGCAAAATGACACTCCTTCAAATCCACAATCCTGCCATCCTTCATTGTTTAACAAATTACACTTAATACAATCCTACCCATAACAGCGATCATACATGAAAGGATTTCCATCAATGAGCATAAGATACAACTGACACATAACACACACATCTCAGGACATCCTGTTTACTATACATGTCATTACTTTATGACTGCTTCTATGTCCATAATAAATCACGGTGTGTACATCTACAGTGTCAGTCTAGACACGGATACAGCACGTAGACCCTAGGCTTCACTTGTACTTGAAAGCACTTAACTCTAAACTCACAATAATGTATGGTGCAATACTAAGGTCACAATCGGGAGTCATAGGTGATACTAAGAACATTATTATGTTGACTATGTAATAGCAGTGTGCATTTTATATCTACTGTTTGTAGTTTGCTTGTTATTATTTTATCAGCTGTAAGATATTAAGTCTAGAAGTATCAAAGGGCCGTCTGGTAAAAGAAAAAAAACACACACACACTCATCATTATGTTTTTTGCCTGAAATTGTTCCAAACAGTTTTACAACAGTACAGGTATTATGCAAGTTACCTTTAAGTTCAAAATGTCATCCCTTAAACACGAAGAGTAACGCTAGCATAGAAATCATAACACCCCATCAGTTTCTGTTGACACTTCTAGGGTTAAGTTAAAAACGACTGTTGTGAACTGCAACTCCAAATGATCCCTACCAAATGTTCTTGTTTCCATGGTTATCGTTCCTGTCGCCATCAGTTCCCGCCTTCATATCTTGTCTGTTTTCTTTAATGCTACAGAGTCACAGTGAGAACGAAAGGAGGGAAGCAGATAAAGAATGGGTGACAAAGGGAGAGAGAGAGAGAGGGTGAGAGACAGAAAAAAAAGAAAAACTGAGAAAAAGGAAGAGAGAGAGAGAGAGAGAGAACCTGGGAGAGAGAGACCGAGCGAGTGCGAGAGAGAAAAAAAAAGAGTGTGTATTCTTTGAATACAAGGACTGTGAGTAATATCGTGGACTATTTTCAAACGATATTCAACAATAAATTTCTCCATCTGTCTATTATATTTGTCTTTCTTTAAAAAAAAAAAAACATCAACAGCCACAATCAGCATCAACAAATAACACAAAAAAAAAAGAAATCAACATCAGCCGACAGAACAAAAGGGCAGTTTCAGCGCAGGCTTCTGAGGTACCAACAGCAAAGGACAAGCCTAGTGTGTCCATCTGCCTGTTCATCCGTCTGTCCTTATTGTCTGTATCTCCTTAGTCCGACAGTATCTACAAACACTATCATTCGAGGGTTGTTTGTTGTTGTTGTTGTCGTTTGTTGTTGTTGTTGTTGTTGTTACTCGTTCATTCACTCACCACCATAACCACGCATATGTTACAAACCCATACGTAAGGTTTGACTCATTCACACGCATACATACACACATACATGCATACACACACAGACAAACACAAGATCGATCACCCAAGGGACGGGAAAAGGGGGGCAGGATGGGGTTACCTACGTCAACGTTGGACTATCGAGAGTTCTCAGAATCATTCTAAAACTGGATAGTAAAGAAGAGTGAGAGGGGATGGGATTCGAGGGATGGGGGCATATCACAGAATACAGCAAACCTCTATTTAATTCCTCTATAATTTATTTGCCTCCCCCCTCCCCCCCCACCCCCATCCCCCAACAAACCTCAAACCTCCTCAAATCAGCTTGCGTCATCTGACAAAATAACAGTACTTAGCCAGTTGTTGCAGTCAGCAATTAGACGGTGTAGACAATAGGCGGTTTCCGCATTCAGCTCCCACTTATCAGAAACTCGGCGAAATGCAATAGCTGGATATAACGGAAGACCTCATTTCAGAATGCGGTGATGACCCTCCATACTAGAGAATGAGCGGAGAAATATCTGTTATAGAACGTCTCTTTACTCGCGGAAAAAGCCTCTCTTTACAATATTGTGGCAGTTAATTTAAACGGTTCCTTCCTCCCCTTCCCCCCCCCCCCCCCTTTTCTCTCTCATCGTTTCCCCTTATTCCTGGATTATTTGTTTAATTCTTTTCCCTCTACTTTGATTTCCTCTGTCCATCCACTGAGCTATGCGCCATTTTTATGCTATATCCGCAGCTGAAAGCGCCCGCTTTAAAAATGAGGACATGTTGCTGGAATCATCGACGGTGCACACAGTTCTGACGTGCATGTAAGCTTAGATGCTCTTTGCGCATAGTTTGCTCATCTCTACCATGGAGAGTAATATTTCCACGACTGCATAAAGTCTGTCCACTGCACTGAACATGTTGTCGATTCGTAATTATGTGCAGGTGGTTATTTGGTATTCTGCAGTTGATTCAACTTAAATTTGGCGCAGTTTTTGGATCGCTCACAGTGCTGACACTGTGGCTTCTTGAAATACGGGCTATACAATTTCATTGATCTTCTCAGTCTGCGATTCGTCCGTCCCTTTCTTAAAAAGATGCGGCAGGTAATTCTTCCCAAATGATAAACTGACAAATGCCAGAAAATTCCCGGCTTTTTTCTTTCTCTGTTTTCGTTTCTGCAACAGCTTGCAGTTGTACAATGGCATGCAGTATTTGTTCTCCATCGACGGATCTCCGTTGATAACTTTTCTTTAGCTCGCAAATGTCTCGGTTCATGACATCAACATCCTATTGAACGGATCATGTTCAGTCAGCCAATGAGGGTGAAGCACGTAGACTCAACAGCGTCATCTGTTAGATCGAGGGGAAATACAGTAAAAAAAAAAAAAAAGAAAAGAAAAGAAAAAAACTGCTTGCTCTTTCGAGGACAGAGACCTGTTTGAATCATCTCTCGCCTTCTTGAGCCAGGCAGTCCTGCATTATGATTAGTCAACGTCACGCCGAGAAGAACCGAGTCCCTCGCTCTAACACGCCACAGTCTGCCCTCCGCCGCACGCCCAGCGACTCAGCCTCGCCAAGGCCCGAGACAGAGCAGACAAAAAATCAATCGTTTCTGTTTGTCAAACAATAGTTTATCTTCAGGTTCACCAAAAGAAAAAGTAGCTTAATCGCTCAAAATTGAACATACTGTTTAGACAGTTTAATCCCCGGCTAATTTCGGAAAGGAAATTCGATATTTAATTCGTACCGCATTTGGTGCAGAGAAAAGAGGCTTAATCCAGTATTTTACTGTGCTGATATAATGTAAAAAGGATGGCCCTGAAGTCTGGACACATGGGTAAAATATATATTTTCAAGAAAAAGGTATAAACAACATTTTATTTAACTAAAATATTAATAAACAACACTTCCAATGTGATTTCCACCTATTGTGATGCAACGATCAATGCTCTTTGCGAAATTGACATGAACCCGATGTAATAACTCTACAAAAAAAAGTTACAGTCATAATATTTCCTATGTGTCCAGATATCCGGTATAACCTCACGCTGAAGAACATACTGAAACTGACTATTTCTCACACGTAATACACATATTCGCTGCCATGTATATTATTTTATGTGCAGCTTAATCTCTAATCTGACTCCATTATCATGGAGATCAGCTGCATGGTGTGTCATTCCGTATCCCTATGAAATATCACAAAATGTAACAGCAGGCCCACATCTCAATAAAATAGCAACATGATCTGACGTGGTTTTAGAAGATTTTACCGTGAATGTGGGCACATGTGGGTGAGTGCTTTTGTACCTTGCATGCAAACAGCTTGAAGGAATTACACGGGTTTCTATACAATATATCAACATTTTAAAAAGCTACCTGAAGATATCGTGGCCTATGAGTCACTCAACAATTATTATGCTAACAAAATTTATCCAGTTTACAAAATGCATTCTGATGTCGAACTGTTCAAGAATGGATGTAATTCTCTTGTTGATCCATTTGCTGGTTCGGATGATACGTTTTCTGAATGGTAAAACATTTCTGAAAATGGCACACATCCTTCAGACGGCCCCATTTATAGACATCATAGCCAAGTTATGCGCTAGTTTACCAAACCTAAAAAACAACAACGAACAAAACATGTCAAAAACTGGTAAAAACCTAACCGGTAACTTATCTCCCGTGTGCGATAACATTTTCTTTGCAACAAGCATAAATTTCACATAGTGCCTCCCGTTACGTCTTTCAACCTCCTGGTGGAGGTTATCTCGAAGGTGGTGCCGCTCCGGAGGACATTATTTTATTAGACGCAGTACGGTATTATGAATTCGTCAGATCCTGAGCAATACCACTGGTGCGGAAGAAGATCGTAAAGCCGTTTCCATGAATGCTGAGATAAGACACAAGTTTCACTCGTTCCGATTATCAGCACTGACACAAAGCTCTGTGTTTTCTTTTAAGTCTTTCAGTACCAGACCTATAAATTGCTAGCATTTATGAGAAATGATCTCAGAATTTCGCACTTGGCGACTGTAGCTCTCAGTCTGTGACACCCGAACATCTCAGCACCTATATGGATTTTGTACCTGATCACTTTATAGCGGCACTAGCCAAATGACACTACAGCTTTTACTAGAAGACAGAGTGAATTATACATAATAAGACATGTGTTGAAGGATTAAAGAACTGCGTCCATAGATCAGCACACACTATGTAAAAGTAACTAATATCAAACTTCACAAAGTACACGTGAAACACAGAATATCCAACAGCATGAATCCATCAATTCCAAGAAAGGAGAGAAGAATTCGTCACCACGTATTGCAGATTCGCTGCTAGCAAAGCTCGAATTCCGAATTATGGCATGCAACTTCACAGCGGAAACCACTGAGCCCAACATGTCGGCTGATTTGGCCCTCAACTGGAACCTACAGCCACAGAATGCCTGTCTATTTTTGTGGCTCACATCGACTACCTCCCACCCCAACTCTACCCCTCCTTCCATCCCCCTCCCCTCCCCTCCCCAGGTCCACACACAAAGTTTGGGATGCAGTCATGTTCTCTGGCACCTCCGTCCAGGGGCCACAATTGCAAGTTATGGCCAGTTGTCTCCCGCGGGACCTCGGAACCGGAGCCAAATCTCTCACTGTGGAGGAGCGTGTGTGTTTGTAATTCTGTGTGTGTGTGTGTGTGTGTGTGTGTGTGAATGTGTACGTGTTTGTGTCAAGATATGGGATATGGGTAGAGGAGAACGGGGTGGGGAGGAAGGAGGCAGAGAGTTGGCAGGCAGACAGACTAGATGTCACATTTGGACAGATTTAGAAATATCGACGTCCAACTTCTTAACGAGTGTATGTACTGTGTTTATGTGTGTGTATGTGAGTGTGTGAGTTTGTATTGGATATGGAATAGAAAGGGGAAGGGGAGGAGGGGGGGGGATGGGGAGGGAGAGGGAAAAGGAGTGTTAGCAAATAAACAGATTGGCTGTGAGGTACAAGTAAAGGTTTAGAAATATTGACGTCCAGGTCCTTAGCGAGGGCCACCGAGGAGTTCCCTCCTATAAAATGTGTTTTGGAAGAGGGAGGAGATGGGGCTAGGGGGTAGGGTCGGGGCTCCCATTAGTTGGTCAAAGGCTGCAGGTTCAAAGGGACAGGAACACGTGTATATGGAGAGATTTTCAACTGTTCAACAAGTGTTAACGCTTAAGCCTCTTCTCGAGCCAGCCACAGTTTTTAACTACGATATAATGGAAACATTCTTCAAATAAATGTTTGATTTCATTATCCAGGGGGACGCAGTGGCTCTGTGGTTTGGCGTCTGCTCACGGAGAAAACTGGCCGGGATCGACTGGCGGGTCCTGCATCGGGGGATGGAAGGACACGAAGATCGAAGCCCGCATTTTTTCAGTGACTCAACGGTCCCCTGGCTTCCTGTTGGTAGGGAATCCCGACGTCTAGCCTTCTCGGATAAGGGCGAATATATTTCGAAGGTCCCGCTTGTACATTACGCACGTTAAAGAACCCTTGGCAGTTCAAAATCGATGAAAGAGTAGGCTGCGTGCCGCTGTCTGGGCAAAATTTCCAATTTCCAAATTTCTACCCACAAAATTTCTCAGCAAAAATTGGCAACTTCTAAAAAGCCGTGATAATACTACTTTCTTAGGATTGAAAGGCTTAAGAAAAACAAACATTTCATTATCCAGAGCCTGCGATTATCTGCATTATTTCCTCATGCAAAATATCTATGATTTTCTTGCCTTTCCAGATTCTGAAATGTATCTCTATTATTTGCATCTTATCCATTTCGTCATGAGTGTTACGATAGACATGTATTATGTGAGATTAGAGGGCAGCATTTCTGGCTTCCTCAACCGAAGCGATTATTGACGGAATGCGTGTGTGTGTGAGTATGTGCGTGTGTGTGTGTGTTGGGAGGGGAAGGGTGGAGAGGAGAGAAGGACGTGACGAGAAAGATAATTTCAAGAAATCGTGTTTCATTTTCACTTTGACAAGAGGTATGTGCAAACATGTGGGGCAGTGGTTTCTGCAAAGACTGCCTTCCAGCTACTGGAACAAAAGGGAGAAAGAAAGAACGAAAAAAAGAAAGAACGAAAGAAAGAAAGAACGAAAGAAAGAAAGAAAAAGAAAGAAAGAAAGAAACGGTACGACCTAGTGCTATGCAGCCTGTCAATCGGCCCCATACAATGTATCGGTTCCGTAGTAAACCAACGGAGGGCAACACTATTTGTGTTGTACATACTTCACCGACTTTCGTGACACCATCCAGGGAAAACAATGGTTCACCAAAGCAGAGTTTTCACAGTACTACTGATAAATTTATGGAAAAGCTCCGTCCTTCTATCGACCGATCGATCGACCAATTAATCGATTTATCATCTGTTTGTTTATCTATCTTCCTATGAAGAGGTTGAAGCTTCCTATGAAGCGTATACAGAACCAAATCTATCTATCTATCTATCTATCTATCTATCTATCTATCTATCTATCTATCTATCTATCTATCTATCTATCTA
>JBCEWB010179650.1:0-10027 GCA_039654565.1 Peronia peronii
CATCCATCCATCCATCCATCCATCCATCTATCCATCCATCCATCCATCCATCCATCCATCCATCCATCCATTCATCCTTCCCTCCATCCATCCATCAACTCACCCGTCCACTCGTCATCCTTCTCTACCTCTATTCAGGCATTCTTCAACCAATCATCCACAATCCATCCATCGAATCATTAGGTCTATAGACAACTATACTTTCTGACTACCTCTTTTATCCCTAGGTACGCACCCTGTTCGTCAGTGGGCTGCCAATGGATGCCAAGCCTAGAGAACTGTACCTTCTCTTCCGAGCATACAAGGTAAGACCAGAGATCTACTTTACATTGAAACACTTTGACCATTACATCATTCCTGACCTTGTGTCTGTATCTAGTTAGTATGTGAGTGTATGTGTATGTGGTTGTGTGTATGTGCGTGGACCTCAGTTGTATCGAGTGATGTAGTATATAAGAGACAATTGTAAGCATGATTTTTTTAAAATTTTGCTTTGCCAGTCGATAAATTTGAGTAAGATTTTCTGTTTGCTTCTTCTTCCATAGACGACTCAGCTCCAAGCTTGTGGCAGTTTTTTTTCTCTCTGGTTCTACTTTCATTTTTCTTTCAGTTTTTGCCACTCCTCTGTCCGTCTCTTTCTCTGTCCCTCTTTCAGTTTCTCTCCCGCCTTCTCTTTCTGTGGCTCTGTTTTCCTCCCTCTTTTTCTCAGTCTGGTTATCATGTCAGTCTGTTTAGCCATCGTACTCTCTGCCTGTTTGTCTGTCTATCTGTCTGTGTCTTTGTCGGTCTCTTCATTGTTTGCCTGTTTGTCTGTGTGTTTTGTCAGTCTGTCTGCCTGTCTGCCTGCCTGCCTGTCTGCCTGTCTGTCTGGTCTGTCTGTCTGTCTGCCTGCCTGCCTGTCTGCTGTCTGCCTGGTTCTGTTTCTTTTTCCCGTCATTTCTTTTTGTCTCCCTCTGTCCTTTTTCTCTTCCGAGAAAGAGACAGGACTTGACACTGATACATTAACCCTATCAAGCTGCATGACATTGAGCTGATCGTTTTGCCATCATCTCCAGGTTGCATATAACTAATTGTTTTGTTCTTTTGTGTTTTTTTTTAATCCTCTTTTCAACTAAAACCATAAGAGATAATTTTCCACAGAGCTCTGAGACCTGATACTCCTCATAAACACTATATTCCTAATTTACACTATTTTTATCCTTCTCATAGCATTACAGATACAGGTGTGACTGAAGACAGGACTCATCTTCACAGAGTTTGCCTTCATTCAGGATTATCTTTTTGAATGAGGTTCACCTGTGAAATAATTAATTCATTTACTTGCAGGAGTCAGTTATTTTTTTTTTCAGCTAATAATCAGTTTTCACGTTCACAGCATCAAACTGAAATCAGCACTGGAGTATTTGCTTGCTAAAAACTGCTTTTTTTTTTCTCGTGGAGCATTGGATTTCGCACTGGTAACATTCCTTATTTCCAGTAATTATTAATTAATGGGACAAGACTGTTGCTACCAGATGGTCGTAATAATGTAACTAAATATTCCAGGTACTTGAATAAACATTGTATCTCACCCCATTTCCTATTTAAATTCTTGCTTTAAACTTAACCCTCATCATGACCTTTCTGAACCCCTTGGGCTTGATGTGCAATTTCTCTCTTCTGGGATCAAGAATCTAGATCGAAAATCTACAAGGTTAATCCAGTCTCCGGAATCAAATGAAACGATGGAACTTGAAAAATGGCGAATGGAAAGCCTGGTCGCAGTAGAGCACTGAGTCTACTTTGACCACCAGGCTGCAATAGTCCATGCGTTATTGATTTGTTGAGACAGGTATATGATTACATGTAGATATCTCCTAGCCGACCACTCATCAGGGTATACAACACCAGATTCTCTGGACAGAAAGCCACTGAAAGACCAAAGCAACACTAGAGCGACTTCTGTTTGCGCTCAACAGCTGACCATGAAGCAAGAAATGAATGTTTTATTTTGAGAAAACAGTTTTAGAGTAGATCAACGTTAGTCAGTACAAATGAGCCCATAATACGGTTGTAAAATGATACAGTAAGCCATTTTGACCCTCAGCCAAACTACTTCCTTTTACCAGGTACAAGCGGTGCAAAAAATGTTATATTGCCGATAGATCTGACGGAGACATTCACAGTTATTACTTTACAGGGAAGCAGACATTACAACAGCAGCTATACGTAATATGTTTAAATTCTTATCAATCTAGCAATATCAAAGACGCTTTTAAAAGTCCTGTTACCATTCAAAGTCCTATTATCGTAATTATGAAATGCATTCAAATATAAGTTAAATGGGAAAGAAGCCCAGTTCACGAAGTATGATCAGAGAAAGTTGGCCTTTTCCAAAGACAACATAGTTCAATGCTTCTTGACCGTCACATTCAGAACTCATAGCATTTGTCCCTTCTTCAAACTACACGCCCTCCGGCCGATAAAATGTTCCTGCAACAGCTACCGATGCCAGCGGCTGATAAAAGTGAAACTATGCCTATGGTTTCTGGTCAGGAGGGAGAGGCGACTGCTTCCCCCTCCTCCTCGCTCTTCCATTTCATTCCTGTTTTTCGCAGTTTTATTTGTAACTTATTACATTTGCTGATTAAAGTAAGGAGGTGTGTTTGTTCTAAGTGTTACTGAGTCAACAGTGTGATCAAAATTATATTGCGAGGCGAAAATCTACAAGGGGTCCAACTACACAGTTAGATTATCAATATGTTAAACATTGAAGAAACAGAAATGATGCTATGGCGGACTGAAGGCCGTGACATTTTGTCCCCCGGATTATGTCATCACATGCAACACTTGTTGAAATTGATCTTTTCTAACAGCAAATCCAGAAGATCTGATTAAATAAATGCTTTTGGATGAAACAAATATCGAAGTTACAGTTAATTTAATAACCGTACATAAAATCTGAGATGAGATAATCAATATGTAATATATCGATCGGAAAGAGTGAATGTTTTTTCACAGACACTGCCAGTCCGAGGAACGCTCTCCTAGATGTTTGTTTTGCAATCAGACCAATGTTTGTTTCGTGTGTGCGTTTAGCAATGGAGATAAGAACGGACCGGAAAAAAATAAAAAGAATACGTCCCGGGAACGGTAGCTACTCTGTTTTGGGCCCACTTCGAAGCACTCGACTTTCATTAACTTACTTTTTGTTTTTTAGTCATTTGTATATGAGATTCTCTATAGAATTTGCAAGCGTTTATCGCTTGAAAGTCTCCTGATTCTGCATTGTGTGTTCTTTTGTAATGTGGACATTCCCTGAAAGCCATTCTAGTTGTATATGCGATGAGTAATACCGTGATACGAAGGACTGATACAAACAGATTATCATACGGATTCCCAATCACTTTCTTTACATTTGATTGTAACTCCAAGTAATAACTTATCTCCTTTCTTCCAGGCTACTGGCTGCAGTGACTCCAAGATAACTTAATTATGTCTTTGCACTTTCTCAGCGAGATTTTAGCTCTCATCCAGTTCCATATAAATTGTTGTTGTTAAATACAACTCATTACAGTGTTGTAACCTTTGTGTTCCACAGTCGAAATGGTCCATTTGACTTTCAATGCATTAACAGCTTTCATCGTTATTTATTTATTTACTTATTTATTTATTTATTTATTTTTGTTATCATTATTTTTGTCTTTGAAGGTGTTCTTTGTTAAGAAATTAGTTAAAGTTTCTTGTGGTACAGCTTTTAGATACATATTTACTATAGTGTCTGCATTTTCTATAGATCTATTGTTGCTACTTTTTCCTAGCTTAGTATTGTGACTAGTTACATAGTTGTTTTAATGCTTCTCTATCTTCTCTTTACATTCGTTGTTCTCATCACTTGTCTTTGTTGTAATGGTAACGAACGTCCGTGTATCCCGAGTTATTATCGAGTTCTTTCGTCCACTTTCATTATCGCAATAATTGATGTTGTTTAGATCATCATTGCGCTGTTTGTTATTGCTATGTTGTTTGTTAGTTTCATTCTTCCTCCTTTCTTTCTACTTTTAGCCTATCCTTCTTCCTTCCCTTTTCCCATTTTCTTTCTTTCTCACTATCTTCCTTCCTTCATACTATCCCTTTTTCTTTCTGTCATTTCTTTCGTTCTTCAGCTTTTCTTCCTCTCTTTCTGTCTTCACCTCTTGTTGTCTTTTCTTTCGTCTTCACTCCTTCCATCTCCTTTTCCGTTTCTCTCTTCTTCCTTTTCCAATTCTTCCCTCCACGCTCCTTTCTTCCTCAACCTCATTTTTCTCTCTTCCATCTCTATCGTCTCTCATTCTGCCCTCTTCATATAATCATCCTCATTTTGTCACTCTTACTTTTCTTAAGCCTCTTGCCTTTTTTTTTTTTGTATGCCCATCTTTATTTTGACCTTGTAATTTTGTGCATTTTTTTTTTTTTATGAAACTCCTCCCCTCAGTTAACAAGTGTTGTATACCCACTGCATACAAATATGAAGATAGATCAATTGATGATTTTACTCTAACTAACACTGCATCCTTTGTTTTTCGTAAACTCCGGTATTTAACTTAGGCTACCAGACTCTTCATTTTACATTTATGTTACGTCCAAGTATATTTTCAAAATTCTGATGTTAGCCGAAGCCTAACGGTGTACTGATCCTCAACATTGTGTGAAAATATAACATTATACAACACTTAAAAACTGAGGTGATGAATTGTTGATACTTTCTGGTCGTCATTTGTTTCTGTCTAATTGACTACTTGAGTTACCTGGTGGTTTCTGTGATGCTGCTATCAATTACAACTTGTGTCTGACCCTAACTCTAATCCTAACCCTTTCCATTTGAACTTCGTCATGTTGCTTTCAGGGATTTGAAAATGGCCTGTTAAAAATTATGGGTAAGAACATTGTAACCGACAAGAACAACTGCGTGAGTAATCTCCCTTTTACATCTTTTACGCAAAAAAAAAAAAAGGAAGAAAAGAAAGAAAGATTCACTGACTGTCTGTCTATGTGTGTGTGTGTGTGCCTTATATGTGTGTTCGTTGAATGTTTGCTGACGTCATGATGACATCACCTGGCTGCTCACGGTTGACGTCATGTCGGCCATGTTTTCTGAATGAATCACCATCACCGTCTCTGGAACTGTTGTCGATGTTTTTTTGTTTTTTTTTGTTTTTTTTTTTGTTCCTGTGTAGTCATGACCGGTTAGGCACGAATAGTTCATATTCGACTAAGCACAGATCTGGAAATCCCCGGCGGAGTGTTTGTACCCCCTACTAAAAATACAACACTCTCTTACGTGTATTACGCGCCACCACGAAATCCCACAACACTAATTGAACACAAAACTTCGGGAAAAACGCGACGCCGGAAGTACGTCATACTTTTTCCTACATCATTAAAACATTAACACTACTCACTACTTCTATTATTTGGAGGACATCTAGGTTCAATAAACTCACAGCGAAGAGTTTTAGTCATACATTTCCTACCCACCGTAACAGGGTCAAACCGAAAAGTGAGGCAAACTTGTGAGCAAATTTGGAGTGTTTGTACCCCCTGCTAAAAAAAAGACGCGAGTATTTCCAACCTTTCGCTTGGTCGGAACAAATCTATTGTGATCTTTATGAAAGAAATAAATGTTTAGATGAAAAATAAACTCTGTTTGTTCTGAAAGGGAAATTCCTTTAACAGTTGATGGACATCACTAATGTACTTGTGACATATATTCCCAAATACACATAAAAATACCATGAGTAAAATATCATGAATATAATTAGAACAAGGCAGGTCTAGCAGAAATTGTTGAATTTTGAAAAGCTTACTAAGATGAGGCCAAAGGCTGCAAGAAGGCTTGAGAAGCGTAAAGAAAAATGGAAAATCTAATAGTGAAAACTCTCCCAGAATGTAAACAACGGCCGAGATCTCAGCGTAGAATTCGCAGAAATATACAGCCAAATTTCTGTTTCATTGTTCATAGTCATTTCAGTTTCATATCAATAATTAATCAATGATTTATGTCATATGATATCTTAATGCTATTAGCAATACATAAACATAAGCAAAACGACAACGTCATTGGCAATATCAGAACCGTAATGGCAATATCTAAACGCTACTGACAATACCTAAACGCTATTGACAATACCCAAACCTTATGGCAGTACCTAAATCCTATTGATAATACTTGAATTCTCTTGACAATACATGAATTTTGTTGGTAATACCTAGCCCTCATTAGGCATACCGTATTCCGTAAGGCAGTTCCCCAACTCCTGTGGCAATTCGTAAAACCTATTGACAATATCTTATCCTTTTTTTGGCCTCGTTGTTACACTAGTTACAAAATAACAACTAAAATTTGTATTACTTGTTTCTAACGGGAAGCGGAGGGGAGCGTATGAAGGTAATGGAGCTAATTTGTAATACGTTAAATCGAAAATAATTTCAAAAAGATGAAGAGTTGATTGGAATAAATACTGCATTATATATAGAGTCGATATAAATTAACTTTCAATGTGGTTTTGTCGAGTGAAAATCCTACGGCGCCGTATTTTTCCCTCATTCCTGACCCAATTATTATTATTATTATTATTATTATTATTACTATTATTATTATTATTATTATTATTATATTATTGGAGTGTTCATTGTTACTAAAGCTTTTACCAAAGATTTGCAATATAAATCTTACACATGCTATATCATGTGATTCAAAACGGCCAGCCAAGAGAATTATCTGTGCCAGCTCGTGCAAATGTCCGTTTATCAATAATTCAAGATTGTTTACCTATGAGGAGAGCCGCAATGTAATGAGTCCATGCTATATTTACTAATTATTACGAAATCGATTTAAGGTCTAAAAATGTGACCTGAAATCTGTGTCTGCATGGAAAAAGAGTCCAGTGTCCCTTGCAGTTTTTTTTCCTCTGAAAATATAGGTTGTTTCTAAATGACTTGGGGGGTTATAAATCATTCTCTTGTTATTGATTTTATTTCAAAGGAATTTCTCTTGCTTTCTTCTTTCTGCTTTATTTATTTATGTGTGTACGTATTTATTTATATATTTATTTATGTTTAATTAATTAATTAATTAATTAATTAATTAATTAATTCATTATTATTTATTTACTTATTATTTATCTTAAGCCGACATGATAACTAACCTCTATCGATATCCCCTGGCCCTCCGCCCCCCGTCTCACTTGATCCTACTCGGGCTGAAACTTGTAGCTTGTTTTTCTAAACTTTCACACATGTGGGATTGACACATAGGTAAGCTAAAGGTTGAACTGCCAAGTCAGAAACATTTACTACAGCGAAGAAAGGAACATTGAGATGGTACTGTCATAGTTCCAATTATCAGGCCTTGCAAAAACATCTTAGAAGACACAGCCAGAAGTAACCGCTACAGTGGAAGACAAAAGAAGAGTCCCCCGCAGGGACCCGGGGTATATAAGTAGGTTCTTTCCTCCCACCTGCAGGTGGTGAAAGCCCGCCATCGGTAGGGTGTCTCCCATGGAATGCCATCCTCGACGTTCCAGGGGTGACATCTCTTCGTTCTCTCTCTCCTTGCTCCTGTCTTCTGTCCATCTCTTTCCTGTCTTCTTCTTCACGATCTTACCGTGATCGGCACAGTCTAGCCGTGATTGTGCGGATGTGCCGTTAAACCCGAACACAAACAAACAAAACACAAAAACAAAGGTAGAGATGGGGAGACAACATCTGAGACTGGACAGGAATGAGATTGGCTGATTCTCAGAGAGCAGTGGAAGACAGAGAGGATTAAAAGAACTTCATGATCTCATCTTCAGAGGCGCGACATTTGGAATTTGAAATTTTGTCCAACCAGTGGCGTCTCCGCTTACTCTTCATCTAATTGTTTACCGTCAAAAATTCTTAAATGTGTGTAACGCAGATACAGGACCACCGAAATGTATTCGTTCTTATCCAAGAAGGCTAGACGTCAGTGTTTCCTATCCAAGAAGACAGGGGATGTTAGCTAACTGAAAAAAAGCAAGCAGGCTCTAGATATTTCCTATCCTTACCAGGAATCGAATTCGAAACACAGTTGTTTTTTTTTTGGCCATGGAGCAAACGTCTAACCCCTCGGCACTCCCTGGGGAGGGGGGGGGGTGTTGTTAGGGCTAGTTAGGATGGCGAAGGCGCGTGTCAGGGGCAAAAGTGGATCACCCTCGTCCAATAGTTCAGTTTACGTCAGCCCGACCAGAGGTGTGAGTAACAACCAGACAGGCTGACTGCTCACACAAACCACACGCACAGACACCAGCTGGTGTTCCTTATGGCTGCCATCAACAACACCACGGTTACCATGACAACCGCCTGATGACGCGTGTCCCTTAGCTTGGCCGGCGGTTCTTGAGGTAGTGGAAAAGTAATTAATTTTATTGACCTCAGCTGATCAGATTGACCTGTTATATACGTAAGAGATACTAGTAGAGAACCCAATGCCTTCGTGGGAGATTTTTTTTTAATGTAGATCAGACCCATGCTGCCCTGCGACCCAAAATGTATGGCAAGCGTGCGCACCTCGATGTTGGTAGTGTAGATGATTTAACGAAACATTACTCAAAGAAAACTTGTTTGGTGTTTTGGAAGCTCTGCGAGCAGGAGTGGAAGAACCAAAACATAATGCGTCATTTCATCGAACGTGCAATTTGGCTCAAACACCTTCGTGAATTTACTATTCAATTATTATCGCCTTTATAGAATAACGTCAAACATACTAAGCCCTTCTCGGGTTTATGCAAGTAGAAATACAGATCTTTATGCAACAATGTTGTGTGCCAAATTTCAGATGGATACATGCAGCAGTTTCAAGTCCATAAGCCTTTTGTGGATTTTGTTGCAGATTTATAGTATTGATGAGCAGACCTATTAGGTATTCGGATTCTTGCCAATCTATCAAAAACATTCTGTGCCTCTTAGAATAGTCGGATACCCATTTTGACCTGGGCCGAGTAAGAAAATTTATGAAAATTGTTCTAGCCAAGAACTAAATACTGCGCCCCCTGAGGATTCGAATCAGGAACTTCTGACCTGAGTCTGACGGTCTAACCACTAGGCCTCCGACACAGCAGAATTATTGAAAATCATTATAGAACTCTTGAAGTTTGTGGCAGATCCTATGTACCAACATTAACTAAAAGATGACAAAACGCATGGAAGTCAAAATCGAAAACTTGCACTATGCGATTGGTTTGTTCCGAAGACAAAGACTTCTAATTAATTCGAACCAAGAAATTCTTGATCCCGTTCGACGCTTAACCGCTAGGCCACCCATGCTGGATGCACAATGAAACTGACTGACGAATAAGCCATTTATATTAAATTCCATTACCAGTTTTTACCCTAAAAAATTTTACATGTTTTCCAAACCTGCGAACAAGATGTTTGCCATTGGATAAGTTACATAAATTTATTTCTGCCATCACCGGTACGTTTATCAAGCTGAGGCAATGGTACTTGAATCTGCCTTGTTCTAGAGCTGTGAGTGATGATCTGTTTGTCTGCTTGTAATGTGAATGTGTCTTACATAATTACATATGTTGTGTCTCATCAACTGTGAATAGATTTTCCTTTTGAGTACAAATAAAGTTTATCTTATCTTATCTTATATAGGCGCTGCACATACGCATTATACATATTTCTCAAAGACTGTCAGGCATATTTTTGTGCTTTGTATATTAAACAAGGGTTTAAAGTAAGATACAATCTACTCATCTGGCGCAGCTCGTCATCCAAAAATCTACTCAGCAGGTATAAATCTAGTCTGCCTCATGTTCCCCGTGGTTCTGATAACGAAAAAAAAAAACTTATAAGATAAAAATCTATTTGTTCTCTTGTTTTTCTTAAACCTTACAATCCAAAGAAAGTAGGATTATCTCGGCTTTAAGTAGCTGCCTGATTCTGGTAAGAATTTCTGTGGATAGAAATTTGGAATTTGGAAATTTTGCCCGGACAGCGGCAGGCAGCCTACTCTTTCATCGATTTTGAACTGCCAAGG
>JBCEWB010179661.1:0-10027 GCA_039654565.1 Peronia peronii
CCCCCCACCTCATTCTCAAGGGGGTCGCAATCCACCGGTTGGGAATCCCTGGGACAGAGGAATGCACAGGCAAGATATTCACAGAAATACAACTGAATTGACAAGAATGGAGAGAGCTGGTGGGGGAATCGCTCTAACGGACGCCGCCTCAACGATTTGTTACAGAGTTCTGGCGCCAAGCAAGCCAGCAAGTAACCTAAGGACACTTAGCTTGTGACTTCCACGGGAATTAGTAAATAGATGCCTCTATTATTTGGAAGATTTTAACCCCTTGTGACATAGATTAACGGCCTGGGTCCAGGGTTAATGGGACTGAACGTACCTCTAGAATGAACGCATACATTTTCGGAGCGCAGTGCAAAGTAAGGTCTTTAAAACAATACTTTTTCCTCTTAAAAACAAAGTAAGTTTTTGAAGCTGGCGTATTTCAGCTCTCAGTAACGAGGGTCCTCTTAGACAGGGCGAGTTTCCAGTTCGAAAACAACTGCACTTAGAAACTCTTTCAGATCAATATGCAGAATGAATAAAGAAAATAGGCATGAAAATTTAGAGTTCAAAAAAAAAAAAAAAAAGGATTAAAAAACTAAGGGCATGATTGGGAAAGCAAATGGTAACAATTCATGGGGAAACCAAACACTGAGAAGGAAGGAGTGCTGAAAATGGGATAGAATGAAAGAATAGATCAAATACAAATAAAAATAAGACGAGTGGCGTGGACGAGAGAGACAGAGAGAGTGAAAGAGGGAGAGAGAAACAGGAGAGAGAGAGGTTAAATCTGGGGTAAATACTAACTTGGTACATTTGTAAAACGAAAAAAAAGGAGTTTGGGATTAAAAAAAAAAAAAAACAGAGGTAGGAGGAAGAAGTGGGGCGAGGGGAGGGAGGGAAAGGGGGGGAGAGGAGGGAGTGGCACAGACAAGTGTAATTTTGAAACTCTTTTCCAAAAAAAAAAAAAGAAAAAGAAAAGAAAAAGAACGGTATAGAATGTAGACGGTAACATGGCATAACTTAGAGGATATCAAGGATTGTGAATTGAGCTAGTTTTCCATCATTTGGCAAACAAAAGTACACATATTATTTTTCTATACTTTATGTTCCATTTCAGCATCTAGAAAAAACATCAATAACTTGTTTGACGCTGAAAACCGCTTTTAATCATAGGGAACTCCACTTCCTAGGTATGTGATTCCCCCAGTCGAACATCTGAAAGTTTACAACGTTTCTACTATTTTTACTAGCACGAATAAGAAGCCCAACGATGTATTGTCAGTTAGTTTTCACCACATAAAACCATTAGTCCATCTGTAGACAGAGTAATCGGCTGGATCTAGAACATCACATACAAGCTATTGTGGAGTTTCTTCACCACTTTAGCCTCTGCCCAGTGATCATTAAATAAACCAATTAATTACAGTGTAAGGGGATAGCAAAGCTCAGGACGCAGTGGAATTATTTTTTACATCAACTGATACATTTCTTCGTATGCAATAAGAGGTAAAACAAAATTCCCAGCGACATAAAAGTGGCTCATAACTGTGTGCTTGAAAAATAACTGCTTAACTTTTAAGTGAACAAAACATTTCAAATTTAATTGTGTAAGCAAATAAGATAAAAACGGAGTTACAGAAAAAAAATGTACAACAGAAGTGATGGAAGACATCACAGATCGGAATGTTTTTATTTGTACTGAAAATGTATGTCTTTTTAGAATTTTATTGGATCAACAAAAACACAGAAACTGGGCGTTAAACAAAACCAATGAGAGACATAAATTAGACAATGTTAAAACTATTTGATTTCGGTCATGAGATTCATTGGTTTGCCAACAAGATAACCCGTCCTTCTGTATCCAGAGCTGGGGGAGAAGGAGAAAAACACAGATATCAGTATAGGATTTCTCCTAGTGATGAATGCCTGCAATAAAAACTGACCTGCAAAACGTGACAGATGGCCGTTGCTCAATTTCGCAGAGATATACAAATATCTATCACAGTGAACAATGAAATTTCCTCTGTAGCTTGACGTGCCCCAGTCAGAAGACACAATCCCTTTCATCAGCTTTCAGCAAGGGTGAAGATTGTCGAACGTCAAGTTGCTTGTAATTACATTGATTTACCAAGTTTGACCGATATAATATCTTATTTCTTTCAGAAGTCGAGCAAAAAAAAGCAATCTGGCCTTTGTCGTGGCAAAGTGCCATACATTAAAATTCTAACATTTCCAGTGCCACACCCATGCCATGAAAATGTGTTTTATATCACGTTTTTGATTATCGTATTTTCTTTGGAAAGAATCAGCGCCTGTTGCATCTTTGCAGCAGCATTTTATCAAAGTCCCAAGTCATAGATAATTTTGCAGAGAAGTACTGATTAAGTGGAACTCTCAGTCAGAAGATAATTTATTGAGCGAGAAATCAGCTGGAATTAAATTAATCTGACAGCAACTTAATAACTTGTAGAATGCCATAGAACCAAAGAGTTAATCATATCTGCAATTAAATGGCAGAGATACGGATTAGCGGCAATCTACAAGACTACCAAGGACATCATCTTCATTTTAGACCAAATCTGTCTAAGTTTTTAATATCGTCCCAGTCATGTTCACTAGATGTTAAAGACACCATTCGAATTTCTTTCCACTTCAGGATTCTAGACAGTCAATGTTTCCATTGACATATCGCTGTAAAAATTATTCAGATATTTTAGTGTGTCATATAGTATGACATATGGACAGGAGCTGAGCTTTGACTAGCATAACTACTAAACCTGCAAACACAATGGACCGTTTCAGTCTAGGCTCCAGCTAAGTTATCCGGCGACGTCATTCTCAGCTCCACATCAAAAATGAACACTTTGTCATTATACACGAAACAATATGAAACAAAACTGAAGCAGTCCACAGATCGATGTACTGCTTTTGTACCTTCATTGTGTTACTAAGTATGTTAAAAAAGGGAATAATGTCACGTAATGGCAGAGCTGGGTCTCAAGCGGACAGGAAATGAATGTGTTGTGGTTGCACTGTGAGGATGGTTTCTTTCTTGTTCTGTTACTGCAGCCTAGACTGATGAAACACACCAAGGGATAGACCCCTGTGTGAAATATCCTGTTTCACAGCTTACAGCAGAAATAATTCCAAAATAATTGAAAACTGCTCATAATGAACAAAGTTAATTCAGAACTTATGAAGTCACTGTCACTGTCCGGTCGTTGTAATTCGATACAACTTTAAGTTAATGGTCATTATTGTCATGATTTTGAAAACTGGCTCTGCGTCAGTGTTAAATAGTATTAGTTACAGTCTTATGTTGCTGCCCATGACGCAGACCTACCCTACAGTCTATGTAAACCTTTCAACCTCCTCGGGGTAGTTAACTGGGATAGCAACATCAAATAGATCATTATCGCTTCAGGATCCGACAACATCAGACTGACTTCACCTGTGCTGCCTTTCAAAACATCAGTATCGACATCTATTGAGAGATACGATGGCAACCATCATGCAGCAGGGCACCAAATGAGGATGTCGATGTCCTCAGGCCTAACAAAGAGATCTGTGTGGTATGAACGTATGACCATTCAATACAAACCATAATCTTTTGTCTTTGCATTTTACCCTCATTGGCGGAAACGTTCAACCGAGCTGATACTGTAAGAAATACTTTTTTTCACTTTGTTTGTTTGTTTGTTTGACATTTTACCGTATTTCCTCGTGAAAGAGTTCGTTGTCTTTGACTTTTCTTGGATATCACTTTGCACAAACATTTCAAACATACACGCAGACAGAGCAAAAAAAAAAAAATGTTGCATATTTCCTACCTGTATGACCAAAGCTTAACCCACAGGTGATGTTTCTGTCCAGGCTGCTGACGTCACCATTAACTGGTACCTGAGGTCACTTTGATGATACAGATGATCAACACGTTCATAGCAAGACCTGGCAATGCCGATACTTGGTAAAGCTAAAGTCTCCTTCTCATGTCAGTCCACAGATATCAAAGTAAAGTTGCCCATTGTTGAATATAGCCCAGTATAGTTTTATAGCTTGAGTCTGGCCACATGAGAATGATTCAATAATAAACTTTTCTCAGCAAAATGTTTGTATACACAGACGAAAGCCTTCAAAGAGAATGTGGCAGATACATATTACGTGAGTGGCATGTAAATGCACTATTACTTTACTTCCAAAGAAAATCTTCCCACTGAATAGCGTGACTAAAGTTCTACTACACAGTGTCTTCTGTGATTTCAAAGTGAGACCTATTTCATTCTGTGACTCTGTGAGCATGCAAACGTGCATAATACACGTGCGTATCCATTCTATCAACCAAATGATAGAAACATTTAGAGCCATTTAAACTATGCATGGAGGAAAGTGCGAAACAGCACGAATTAGACATTTCATCCAATCTCACGGAGTTTTTTTTATTTTTCACTTTATGTGATAGAAATCTAAATTTTCTTCTTCTTAGTAATTTCTGCTCCAGTCGCCCATTCAGTGGAAAGCGCAAAAGTTTCCCATAGATTTCCATGTCAAAGCCAGCAATTTCCGGAGTGGCGCATGTCCTATGGCGTTTATCATGTATACAGAAAAATAAGCTGTCAAAAAGCTGATAATCCCTAACATGTGATTGAGCTGAAAGAAAATTTCTTCGGAGAATCATGAATATAACATTCTATAGAGAGAAAGTCTTATATTTTTGTTCTCATAACTGCACAAGCTTAGACACCATGTATTCATATATTATCATTGAACTATTTCTACAGTGGACAAAAGATGTGGATCCGACATTTTCGTCTGAATAGTGAGAAATCCGGATAGAAACTCCAGATTTTGCATCTCATGATTTCAGTTCTGAAGAAAAGGGGCTTATTTAATGTGAAAAAAAAGAAAAAAAAAGAAAAAAAATCAGTAGGTTTTCCCCAACGGCTTAGTTTGCAAAGCGGACGATGCAACTATCGAGAAGGTGTGCTTGAACAAAAGAAGCACAAATAAAGAATATCAGAACTAATAGCGTTATTATAAGATAGAGTGTTCCACGATTAAATGAAATATATATTTTATAACACTTGATTGTATTAGCATTTCAAGATGGTGAGATTATTAGGATCATGATCTGCTACGATTTAGGAAATCGCATCACATCTAACAACAGAAACTGGATCCATGTACGGAGAAAATCAATCAAGATCACCGGGAGAACGGCTCAAATGATGGAATGTAAAGGTGGAGTGATGATAAAGCATGTCTGCCGTAGGATTCACATCAAAGAACTTTATCTGAAATATTTGTATGCCAGCTGATGGCAAAACATTTGCCCTTTTCTCAGAGAAACCAGCCATGTGCCCTGGCCAAAGGAGACATTATGGCTTCACTCTTTTTATCTAGGAGTTTCACGATGGCAATGAAAAACTGCCGACTAGTCTGCATTCAAGGTGACAAAATTGCACCATTGGGGAAAAACGGATGTCCAGTACTTTCTGGAAAGTTCTCAATATTTTCAGCACTAGATTTCCCTGTTTTGAAACTATCTTTTAATTAGCTCTAATAATATATTCTGAAGTAAAAGGCAAAGTATGAAAACTTATAACGAAAAAGCAATCCCTAACACGTTCTTTGAGACTTCCTTTACTGCAAAACAATGTATAAATCAACACTAAAAAAAAAAACAAATCACTCTCCAAAAATGAACTACCTTGGACATCAAAATTCTACAACACCGGCCATATATAATGTCTAAGTTATGTACCTAGCAGACGTTAATGCTTTGACAGCTGAAAAATCATTTAAATGTAGAGATATGACTCAGCCTGTGAGATTTTCCACGACAGAAAAATGGTTTAGGTGGAAAAGTAGGCGTTTTTTCATCCTCAACAGAAAGGGGAAAGCCAAAGAAAATGGCCGCTATGAAACAGTTCTGCAGATGTCCATCCATATTCGCAAATATCAATGTCTGAGCATCTGTCAAATTTTGTTCCATGTGTTCTCACATTTAGAGTGGAGACAGATGCCTTTCCCCTCTCCCGTCCCCCCCCCCCCCCCTCCCCTTCCCCCCGCCCCGTCTGTCTCGAAGTTAAGTGTGCATTAAATGACAAACAAAACAAGACAAAGAACAGTTAATTACAGCCTGTTTCTACACTATTATTCTCCATGTGATTTTCAACTTTCCAATGAAAAGATCTGATTTGTTCTATTCTGTATTTTTGCATCTTGTGTTGTTTTGTTTCTTATGCCATCAAGAGAAAAGTTTACTGTAAATACTTCTATCTTGGTACTGAATGTCAGTTTCTGGTCTTAAGGTCTACATTAGGGAACAATGTGTTTCTGTTGCTGGCCATGAGAAGAAAAGAAAAACACACATAACTTATAAGAAAAGTATAAACGTAGTCGGTAATTTATCTGTTAGCATGTGCGAAAACGAACAAGAAATGTTCGTAAAACTAATTCAAGCGCCAGGTGTGCCTGATCAGCCTCCTGTTAACATAATTTCCGTGACAACCATAGTCTGATTGAGGAAAAAGAGGATGAGGAGATAATTCTTCCAGAGCTTTCAGCAGTAAACACATATAAAGCAAGAGATAACGTAAGAACCACTCACGCACGACTCTAACATGACATCACTTTTGGAATATTTATAGTACATGGAGCAATACAATGATTTCGAGCGCCATTTCTATTCTTCACTCATCCACCTATTATGGGTATGAAAACAACTTAGTATCTTCATAATTCAATGCACGTCACAATCAATGCTCAGCGAATTAGACGAGAAAAACGGTCTTACTGACTGCCTCGTGTGATATAGTGTTTAAAACTGAGAAAACAAAATAACGCCAATTACACTGAAAACCCCAAGCAACACTTCCAAACAAACACTTCGATATAATAAGTAGTGTTAGACTGACAACATAATTACCCAACTTTTGTAAAAGGTTCCAATAAAGTAAAGACCATTCATGTTTAACCGACTCTGACATAACGATGGATGTCCAAAGAGACTTTGGAAGAACAGCAGGCATATACTACAAGAATACATTCGCATAAACTGTTCGAAAAAGATCAGCAAACATTACAAAAACCTTTAATGAGGCAAAGATGGCAAAAATTATGATAGCAATAGAGAGCATTTATTTAGTGCCCATCCCCGTACAGTACAGGCTCCAAGCGCTTTACAATCTATTATTACCCGGACAGATCCAAAGGGGACACTCACAGGCGCTCTCAGCTTCCTGGGAAGCAAAAAGGCAATTGCCTGTTAGGCTTTCTAACTCTCATCAGTGTAACATAATCTGCTAGAGACTGTATGTCACACAGCGTTTAATTCCACGAGGATTCTAAAAGACAACCGACAACTGTTTGAAAGATTTTGTTCTCACAACTGGAAACAGATTGAAACACAATCCCATTCATGTAATCTTAGTTTACTATAACAATGGGCAGTGATCTACTACCCCTTGTAGACTAAAATGTAATATATTTAAATCACTACCTAACTTCATTGATGTTATGGAAACAAATAGAGAATGCCACAAACGCCTCATAATGGAGATTTGAAGTCCTCAGTGTACTTCTAATAAAACAATAAAATCATTTGAAATATAGCACAAATCTTGCATTTAACGGTTGCAAAAATAAATATGCTAAAAACGCCAGTCTCGTTTTTAAAAAGACGTCGATGTTATAAATATACATCGTCAGCACACAATTTAGAAACCTCCAAGTACATGTTCTTTCCTTCTTGCTTTTTTTAGATTATCATTTTAGAGTTTCTGAATAAGTTCTACCCTTCGGCTGATCGATCAATAAATCACTAAAACCCAGTTGAGAATGAAACATTACGATGTCAGTTTCAAACTTTTGCATATTTCAAATAACAGAAACCAGCTCCGTACTTTGAACACTGTCGTGTACAAAGCCTCTCTCAAGCGATCGTGACATCTTAATCCGCAAATTTGTCCGCTGTCACTGACACGTTGACAGTAACCCCGGCCACCAACACCATGCACACTTTGATTTTGCTATGACAATTTAAGTTACGAAGTTACGACTTTGACGCCAAAATGTGACAGAACTTGTGAACAGTAATCTTTCTTGAACTTCATAATTAACATTTCTGAGGATTGTTCTGGACAAATCCTTCAGAATATGCAAGTGAAATGCCAGAAACAGTAACAATATCGTAATGTTCATACTTCAGCATCATTCACAAGCTGATATAGGCCTGCAGAGAACATTATATTACCAGTAAGTCACAGTATGGTATTATTTCCCATAGGTCTTTTGTCGGCGTCCGGGCAGGTTTGAATCTGGGGAAGAAACTACGAGGGGCCCGAGCGGTCCCACAGCAGGCGAGGTGGCCATTTTCACACGCGCGGCGCACGCTCCAGACCATCTCTCTTTGCCTCACATCGGGTCAAGACAGCACGCGCAGAGCAAAGCCAGGCTCTGATTGGACGCACGCGTGGCCGCCGTGCGTTTTTTTTTTTTGCAGGCCCTCTCATTTTCGTGATTTTTTTTTCAAATTATTTTGCATTGTATTCGTGACAAAAGGAATACATAAGATGTCTCCTTTCCTATGTTTTGTCTATTTTTCCCTTTCTTTTCTTCTTTCGTTAACACTGTGTGTGTGAACTGTATGTGTGTATGTGTGTGTGTTTGTGTGTTTGTGTGTGTGTTTGTCTGTTTGATCAGTATCGCCTCTCTCAAAATTGAAAATTATTATGAGTAACCATAAGGAAATCAACGATCCTTATCAGCTTTATAAAACAAAATTCGTTTGATAAGAATTTGTGTCTACAAAGATAAAATAGCAGAAAGTGAAAAGTCAATTAATTGTTAGAGTTTTAATGAAAAAGATTGTCGGTAGTCAACAACTCAAAACTAGCTCAAACGTTATGGAGGGCGCATCTGTCGCCTCGAACGTAAAGAAAGATATCTATATGTAGTGCCAGTGAGAGAGTAGATAAGATTGAATTATTATGTTTTGAATTGAGAATGCCTATCCAAAGTGGAAACTTGGTCAGTCACTTCTTTACAGTAAACATAGCCGGACTCCAAGAACGTTTTAAAGGAATTGACTAAATAAATAAAAAACAACAACAAAGAATCAGGCAAAGAAGACACTTATAAACGTTCTCAGCTTCCTGGGAAGCATACAAGGTGGCTGTCTGCTAGGCGGTCAAATCCTTATCAGTCTAACAATATCAATCTCTGTCTATAGTGGGAGACTCATATTAACCTGGTTCGAATCAGGAAATGTATGTGTCTGAATTGTCTTTTTCAAGTACAAAATTCGGGACCAGTCAGGATTCGAACCGGGAACTTTAGATCCCGAGTCTGACTGCCCAGCTACATACATAATAAATAAATCTAGGACGAGGAAAACTCTGAACACAAACCTGCTTGGAGAAGGTTAGGCCCGGTCAGGTTCAATAGCTAGGGACACTAGTTATGATTAGTGCAGAACTGGTAGGGAAGCGTGTTTATGTCTCCAGGCGAAAGCCAGAACTAAAGGAGATAATGATATTGAAGATGACATAATCAACAGACATATCATGTAGTGCAATTTTCTTTCATTTAACGTCATATTCTATTTATATTTAAATTCTTTATTTTTCTGCCTTGAAGGAGAATCCAGTGTGTTCCAAAAGTGGGAGCTGCTCACAAGTTTACATATTTGGGCAAAAATATTAAAATTTATTGTCTGTCTAAATGAAAGTATTGGGTTTCTTGTCGGTTGGCAATGTCTACTTTCATGTTCTAGATATTTCTGTAATATGATGATGATAATTGTTGTGATAAATTACAGCAGTCTCTGATATCTCATTTCTATGTCTCCTACAGGTACAAAATGAATCAATCAACCTGCTTGTTTCAGATATTACATTGATTTGGCTATCGTACAATCTCGGAATTTCGTGTGTTCATTGATGATCAAATATACGTATCATTGTCTATCTATCTATCTATCTATCTATTTATCTATCTATCTATCTATCTATCTATCTATCTATCTATCTATCTATCT
>JBCEWB010179671.1:0-10027 GCA_039654565.1 Peronia peronii
TATCTATCTATCTATCTATCTATCTATCTATCTATCTATCTGTCTATCTATCTATCTATCTATCTATCTATCCATCTTTCCACCTTTTTTCTATCCGTCTGCCTTTCAATCCATTCGTCCATCTGTCCACCCAGCTATCTAGACATCTGTTTGTTTACATATTCATCGATCTATCAGTCTATCTAACTACCTGTGGATCTCGCTATACACCTGCCCATTTACCTGACCGGCTGTCTGTCTATATATCTTTGAGATATCGGTCTGTCTTTCTATGTGGCTCTCAAACTTTCTGTTATGTATGTAAACTTTAGATATGGGTCTGTGCCTGTTTCTCTGTCAGTCCCACTGTCCCGTTTTATCCATGTATTTTCCTTTATTATCTGTCACTCTAATAGGCTGCATATCGGTTTGTTTATTTATCTGATTGTCTTTAAGGCTGTATACATATTATATACATTCTTTTTTTGTATTTACAGATAAACAATAAGGTATACAGATAAATACTAACAGCAATAATGATAATAATGATTACAAGAATTCTTGCACATAAAGTCATATAGATCTTTTACATCATACTTCTAAGTGATAGCAACAAAGCCAACAGGAAACCCGTCAATGGCTTTAGCTCCTGCTGTAAATGTAAGGCCTAGGTTTCCATGAAATGTTCGGCAGTTCGGCACGAAACAAAACATGACGAAAACATTACGTAATATAATTCCTGGCATCGTAATTGATAAAACTACGTGTTTTGTCTGTCTGTCTGTCCATCCGACTGTACGTATGTCTATCTACATCTACTTATGGGTGGATCGGTCTATCTATAAGCAGATATCTTAAGAATAGTGCAGTTAGGGTTGAGGAGGTTGGGATAGGAGAGGAAATCATTAAGAGAGAGAGAGAGAGAGAGAGAGAGAGAGAGCAATGATTAGAGTGGTGGGATGTGAATATTAAATTATCGGAGAGGTTATGAAGGCGGTGATAGAGACAGATGTGATGATGATCTTGCTGTAGACATATAGTGACCGATCTGGAATTCTCCATCATGAATGGAAGGGGGGAGAACGGAAGGGGGGGGGGGGGAAGCGGAGGGAAAGAAAGACACGGCTTATATCTTTTCCCCTTCCAGCTGCAGAACGGTCATGTCGCTGAAGGATTTAGTGACAATGATTGGGAATTTATCAGCATCAGCATGGGTATGAGCACCGACTCTGAGTGACCTCTGTAGTTTATCTGTTAATCTCAGACAGTTTTGTCCAGGAATAGCAAAGATGGTCTACCATGGCAATACTGGTTGGATGCTGAAATAATTATTTTAACAATTCCTTAATTTTGTGGATTTGCCAGTCTTAGCTTTACAACTGCAGATAAAACGCCAGTATATAAATAAGACAAGGCATGAAAATCTTTCGCCTGAATCTGTTTATAATCTCTGTATCTCTGTGTGGTCCTATTACATTTCGATGACAGTATCTCATGCTTGTAAACCGTCAGCTTTATTTTTTTACTCTCTCATTCTGTTTTCTTCTCCTCCCCTTCTTCACGGGCCTCTTCTCTCTTTTCTCCTTAATCGGAGTAACACCTCCTGAAAAGTGAGGGCGGGGTGGGAGCGCTGGTAGAGGAAAGGGGGGGGGGGAGTGGAGAAAGGGGAGGGAGGGGAGGGAGAGGAGCCCATGATCTGTGTGACTCTTTCCCTAAATGAGTCGCTACTTCAAACAACGTCTCTGGAAATCCAGTGATTCTAACCATGGCAATATGAAAAGCAGTTGTATAATTGAGGGGCCTGAGAAGAGTGAGAAAACAGAGAAGAAAGAGAGGGGGAAATTAATTCAATTACAAAAGACAAGGGAAAATGTAATGCTAAAAAGAGGGAGAAGATTTTAAAATTGTAACAGACACACGGGACTCTGTGAACTGACGGTAAGACAGATGAACACAAGCAGAGAACATGAGACAAGGGTAGATATAAAGAAAATGGCAAATATCACAGTGGTTGCGTCTAAACTGGGAATGATTACAATGGCAGAGAGTGTGAAGGCAGAGAGTAGTAATTAAGCAGTGATGATGGTGTGAGCAAGCTAGGGAAATCAATACTCTTCTGAAGTACCGTATCAACCAACACTCGTAACTCCCTTTATCATTTGAGAAAAACTGAAGGAGAGAAAAAGAAAAAAACAAAACATTTTCACGAAGAGAAAGAGACGTAAGTATTCCTTGATGCCTTCATAAACGTCAAATCTACTGTTTGGCTTCGACAAGAGAATATCAATTTATGTGTTGTTTCCCTTAATTTACTTACAGTTGGTATGAGTTATGTCTCACAATAAAAATATTCACCTCCAGTTAGTGTCAGAAAGCCTGCCTGATCAAAATCTAATGAAGCAATCAATCTTACATCATTATTAATACGTTTCTTCTTATTGATAGAGTAGAATTATGTGTATCACATATTGCATAACGGTGACAATATTTTCTTAAACACATTCTGTTCATATAACGTCAAAAATTCATTAAATATATTATGAATTGCTGCGAAAAACGCTAAACAGATCAAAAAGGTTGATTTTGTCGCCTTAAGACTTATTCTCTCTCAAGCTGACCCCAAAACACTTACCATTTAGCCCCAAATCAGATACCATTACGAATCCACCACATGCCCGCAAATATTAATCCGATTTTTTATGTCATGACTTCACCGTTTTGCCAGTCGCTTACAAGAAAGGAAACCTGTATTAAAAAGGGAGATAATTCAGTAATTTTCAGATTGAGTCGATTATTAGACATCATCTCCCTTTAAACAAACTACGATGTAATGTGAATATCTTATTCTATCTATTTGATTTATTATCTATTTTCTCTCCGTCCCTGCCTTTTCTCTAGAGATAATCCTGTTTCCTTATGTTCGCCCCCCTCCTCCCCTCCTTCAGTCCAAAATCCTTTCCAACATACCCTCAAACTGGCTTATCTTTTCTGTAAGCCACTTGACCCAAAAAATGTGCAGAAAAAAAACAAAAAAAAACATTGGAAATCAGCAAACATCATTTTTTTTTAAAGTAAAAAACAACAACACCTAACTGCAATCAAAACCAAACAGAAAAGAAATCAAATACTCTAAAGTAACAAACTTCAAAACAAAGCAACTTCAGGCAATGCACAGTTGCTGGGGGACGAGTCTATCTAAACCTACTACACTTTGGAACGGTTTGTAAATAATAAAACCAGAAAATCATGAAGATATCGAGCTAGAATTGGCTGGGCTCTGGATATAAAACAACAACAAAAATAAATAGAGAATAAATAAAAAGTGACTATATAAATTAAATATTTAAAAAAATAAAATGAGCGAATGAATGAATAAATGAATGAATGAATGAAGCTAGCTATCGGAACTGAAACGTGTTATTTACTGCTGATGTTGTTTTGTGATCGTCACCAAAATAAATAAATAAATAAATAAAAAGTGATTATTTTGTATTCCAGTATTTTGTATTGATACAAAATCTGGAAATATGTTTTCTGTCTTTTCTCCCTAATACTAATAATAACCAACCATCACATTTAAATTAAAATATTTACTTAGTTACGATTTTGTTTTGTTTGCTTTTTAGTTGTTATTGTTTTTGTCGATTTAAGTTGTTGTTGGCATAGCATATTATGATGTTCTATTCCATACCTAGTTTGAAATGAGAACGAGTTCAGAACCAGTTGCATGCAGTTGTATTAATTTAATAGATGTTGTTTACAAATGCTCTTCCCATACCGGGCAGATTGGAAGCCTTTACAACCTATTCTTACCCCTCCAGACTCAACAAAAGACACTCACTTTGGTTCTCAGCTTCCTGAGAAGCATTCAAGGTAGCTGTCGGTTAGGCACTCTAATTCGTCTCAGTCTAAAAAATAACATTCATAAACATGATATTTATGTCTGTAGTTGTGTGAACAGTTGATAGATAACCTCTACTCGGAGGTTGAAAACGTATTACAGAACGTCACGCATTTCAGCTGCGATGTGTGTCTGGCCTTGTTAGTGACAGTGGGAATCACCTCTGGGGCTGAAACAAATATTGAACTTAGGCTGATATCCATGTCATAACTCGCACTCACTAAGGATGGAGAATACCAGTGGACAACTCGCAAAACAAACAAACAAACAAACAAAACCCTCTCAGATAACTCTAGACAGGAATAAGGGCTAAGAAGATGAAGAAGATGGTAAACACTTGGTCCATTGCAAAGTCAATGGGGTAACTTTATAAATTAAGCAGTATTTTCATTCTTTTGTTGTTGTTGTTGTTGTTGTTGTTGTTGTTGTTGTTGTTTGTTTGTGTGTTTGTTTTCTTTTCACGAAGATTATTGAATTAAGTGCGACAAATTGCACTGATCCTATCCTGCCTTTAACCATAGAAATGTAAAAACTTAGACTCTTAAGAAATCAGATTTAGAGACTTAGATTCTTCAGGAACAAGACTTACATAGACATTTAGAGTAAAAGAAATCAGACTTCGAGATTTAGGCTCTTGAGAAGTATGACATACATGTAGAAACCTAGACTTTTAGGAAACCAAACTTACATATTTAGATTCCCGAGGATTCAAATTTAGAAACTTAGATTTTTGAGAAATCAGACTGAGAGACTTTGACTCTTGATATTTAAACTCGTAAGAAATCACGCTTAAAGACTTACACGCTTGAAAAATAAGACCTACATATGTAGGAACTTACAGCCTTAAAGAATCAGACTTAGCGACTTAGAAGTTTGAGAAACCGGATTTAGCAGATAGAAGCAGAGACAGCGATAGCCTGGTCGTGATAACCTGTTTGTTTGTTGTTCGCTTCTTTTCAATTGTTTTATAAGCAGTTTCGACCTTTCCTATTATATTCTGGGCCTGAACTGCTCACAGTGAATTATTTTGTATGACAGATCTTAGCCCTTCCACTCTCTCTATTCTATAGAAAAAATTCTGGGCTGGTGAATATCGCCAATAGCAGCCCATAATAAATCATTCTGTTCTGGGCCTTTGCAAAGGTATTGATATGTCTCTTATAGATAAAGGGAAATAATAAATAGAAGACTACTGTATTTTATTACAATAATGTCCCTTGATTGCCCTTTGTGTGCGATTTGATGGGTATAAATTATGAATATATGTATATATATGTGTGTGTGTTAGGGGGGATCAAGAAAGATGGCACAGAAAAATGCACACACCATACACATACAAAATGAAAGGGAAGAGAGAGGGAGAGAGAGAGAATAAAGAAAGATAAAATATTTGTAATTCATAGAGGGCTCTCAGACTGAGAAAAGAAAAAGAAAAAGAAAACCTCACAGACCAAAAGTAATAAGGATCATTATGATTAAAAAAGAAAAAAAAAATCATTGTTATTTGAGATATTATTCTTAAGCACAATCATTAAGTATTTTAGCATACGCTGACTTGAGTAGTTTTATGTTTCTCCTGATGAATCCACAGTGACGAAACAATGGTGATGAAAAACATGTCCAAAAGTTTTTTTCCCGAGGAATTTCCCTCTTGTCAGTAAACAATCTGCTTCAGGGTGAGTAAATTAATATCCTTCTGAGAAACACCAGCTTCTCAAGCATTCTAAATATAAGTATTTGAACGTACAATTTTGGCTTGTTCTCCCATGTTGCCTTTGTATTTCCCATATGTCTGTTACGATTGGCAGATATCAATTTTGACTGATTTGTGTCCTTACTTTTTCTTTCCTTCATGTAGTCTGGTTTATTCATTTGGAATCAGTAAAAAAGTACATTTTTTAATATTTTATTTTGTTTTGCATTTCTTTTCTTTATTATTATTATTATTATTATTATTTTGTTATTGCCGAGTTACACGACTAGTCACTTGACGAGATACCTGTCGAAATAACCCGTCGAGATAACTTCCACGAGGAGGTTGAAAGACGTATTACAGAACGTAACGGGATACTTGTCCGCAGATGGATAGAAGGTGTGAAGAGAACGTGAGAGTAAGCTTCGGGAGGGGGAGGGGGAGGGCACGTGACCGATGGATAAGGCATATGGCTGGTTTGCGGGAGGAGGGAAGAGGGGAAGGAAAGGGGGGTGAGGGGAGGGGGGGGGGGGGGGGAGAGGGACGCCGTGGCTGATAGGCTAGGCGTCTGTCTCTCAGCGAAAAACTTACGTCGTGGATTCGGCTTATGCCGGGGGATGGCAAAGATGAGAACCTGCATTTTTGTTGTTGTTGTTGTTGTTGTTGTTGTTGTTCAGGGACTCAACGACCCTTATGGCTTGTAGGGTATGGAAGCCCAACGTTTAGCCCTCTTGGATAAGACACGTTATTCACGATAAAGAATCTTAATGTCTGATTTACTGTGTGAGTGCATGCCTGCTAATAATAACGTAGTATGGTGTGCCTGTGTAAGTGTGTGTATGTGTTCGCGCGTGAATATGTGTAGCCGTATGTGAGAAACAATTACGCTCTCTGTGCATTTCACGGTATAATTCATGGTTAATTTTCTTTTTGTATTTTTTTTTCTTTACTTTAAGGATTGCCCAAACTCAGCCCAGCGTCTCTACTATAGTGTCATGAGCAATGTGTGCAGTAAGCTGTGCATCAGGGGGTAATCTGGGCCATTTGGCTTGTAAAGTGTATCGCACATGCGCTGTTAACATTAGGTAACAGCGTTGGCTCCCGTAATTTTTATTCAGCAGTCTCATATCTCCTAAAACATTATATGATCTACATGTATAAACCAGAGACGAAACAAAAAATTCGCTGTGGAAGGTAACTTTTTTTTTCTTCCATTAAATACGGTTGTCTTCATGATCTTGTCATGAAATAACGGGCTCTTTTGCACAACTCTGTGAACTCTTAATCTTTTGAGTCATTGAAACAGGCATATGTAATAAGAAAGTTGTCACTGAAGTGCTGCCCATTGAGCTAAACAACGCTATATTAAACTCAGTTTTAGCACAGCACTAAAATCATTAAAATAAATAAATAAATAAAATAAAAATCATACAACATGTCATGCATGCGAGTTATGGATGGAAAATAAAGCATGTGCTCTTATAATAGGCACTGCAATGAGGACGCGCAGCTAGCGCGGCAGCGGACCGCCGACCGCCCGTTCACATTTGTGACCGAGCGTGAGGCAGCCGAAATCGGTGGTTATAAACAATCATAAAATTTGTATCGTTACGACCGAATGTCATCACTTCCGGCACTTGTTTTTCATATTTAGAGGACGCTAAACAGCGTGGTGCGCTCCGTTTGTCGCTCGGTTTCGTAGATCCGGAGATATTTTCGTTTGAAATGAGAGAAACTTTACCGCATAATTTTTCGAAAACTACTCGTCTTGTTTTTACCAAACTTTCCTTGTTTGTGATTGAAGCATTCATATGCTATATGAGCTAAAAATCATTTCATTTGATACAACCGCACGCCTTCTGATATTTCCCCAAAACCGGTAGTCGTCTCATATTTCGCACCCCTATTATCGATAACGGAGGCATTCGCTGCTAATGCCCATAAAATCTCTTGAAAATTACCATCTAATCGATTTTGGCACCATATCTAGCTACAAAAAAATGTGTTTTTGTGCTTTAATTACGACACCAACGTAAATTTATGAGAAATAGCATTAACATCCGCAGACTGAGACTGCTAATGTTGATCTAGTCCAGTAGATCTGTAAAAACGATAGCCATAGTATTAGCAAAGGACGGAGAGCAGAGCAGATAAAGTTTAAAACTGGTTTTTATTTTGAGATCTAAAATGAATGTTTCACATTAGATGGGATATTATATTTGAAAGCAGGCTGTTTATTTTCAGTGGTTAATGGAGATCTAGAATGCGGCAGGATGACAGTATGGCAATTACACTGTAGTTGTATTACGTAACTTGTTATAATATTTAACATCATACTGTGATTCACCTCAAAGTTCCCAAGAAATGGAGACATAGATTCTAAGTAAATTCATAGATAGAATTGTAACTGTTAAAACAGAAAGATTGGTGTATCACATGTGAAAATCGGATGATTAGAAGAGCAAACGCGAAACGAAATTGTATTCTTAGTGTTCATCTGGGCAAAAATACCATTCATTTTACCCTTTGAGAGATACATAATGATAAATAAATAGTTTCCCCGGGGGTTTCAAACAATGATCATGTTGAGAGTATGATTTTGTACATCAAGATATGCAAAATGCTGTGAAATTTGTGTAGATGTATTGATTATTAGCAAATTTACAATTCAAAATGTGTTTCTGTCCAAAGACTGTCATAAAATGCAGTGGTAAAAAATGGCTGGTTTCAGGGCGAAAATTAAATGTAAAAATAAAAAATATCTCGGGAACTAAACAAGATATTGAAACAATTTAAAAAGCATAATCATGAGAAGCTCAAGCTTTATCTTTTGAGGCTATTTTCATTGTCATATATAAACTTTGAAATTTTCACTGCAGTGCCTACAAGTTATAAGTAATTTTGTATCTTTTGTTTATGAAACTAAAACGAATGAATAAAAGCAAAGTTAGTCTGGGGTATTAAATTACGATCTCTTGCTCTCTCTGTCTCAGATCAGTCTTTTCGCACATGTATTTGTGTATTGCGTGCCGGTGTTATTAGTACAAAAGAAAAAGGAAGAGGCAGACTGTGTATGTGTGTTTGTGTCTGCTGCTGAAAATAATAATAATAATAATAAAACTCATAGATTCTTGAAACGAGACATGTTTCGCCATGAAAAGGGGATTCATGATTCAGTTCTTCATGAGTAGAGTCCAACGGAAAAGTCGCCACGTGTTGGCAAAGAAAGAAAATCCTCTCCCCCATTTTATTACACTCCTAGTGCCGTGTTTCCCTGAAGTAAACAATCTGACATTAAATAACATCATGATTGCTCGCATCGTACGGGGCAGTTGGCTATCTCAATGTTGGAAGTGTTCAAGATAGACCCAGTCGCTAAAATAACAAAAGCCGTTTGGGCTATTTAGGCATCGAGTCGGTCAAATAATCACTATTTTTTTTTTTTCTGACTATTGAACGCAAATTCTCCCTTTCGCTCCATTGGAATACAAGGCAACAGAAAGCTCAGGTTTTTCAATGTCATAGAACTAAACTGCTATTTCACCATCCATAAAGGACAAAATCCTCTGACATCTATGGTCATAATGGCTGTATGTCTGTGTAACGAATCATGATTATACATGTTGGGTACACGAGAATGCGTGCTGTGAGCGATTACTGTGTGCGTCTCGTCCGCATTCACCGCTTGATCACCACTTACAGCGTCAAAACTAACATCCATTCACAATCAAAGTTCGTGACAGTCTGTCGTGCGTCCCCAACCAAAGTAGTCTGTTGACCGTTGGGTTACTAAAAAAACTTTGGGTTGAATTTCAAACTTCCTCTGTGACGGGTGCAGTTTATTCAACCCTTGAGCTTTCATACGGTGCTCCTCGGCACTTTACTCTAGGGCCAGGGTATAGAGGTCCTCACTAGTGAGCACACACGTCCAGATAACACAAAGGCAGGCTTAACCATGACTTACTTAAGAGTAACACAACATCGATATTTTTCAATGCTTATCAGGATCATGAAACTACTCCATAGGTCTGCCGTAAGCAGCAGCAATACAAGGCAGAGTTACAATGCATGCAAAGAAAGCAGATATTATTGTGTTTAAGAAAAACCGCGAAAAATATCCCTGTGTAAAAATCTGAAGGCCTACTTTAGGACATCGTGTCAAGCATCTCATCCGCTAGCAAGTAAGAGTAACTTAAGATGTGTATTTAAATAGATAAATACATGTACATGGATAGATGTATTTTCTTGTGGCTGAATAAAATATTCATATTCGTATACACAGATAGACAGACGAGGCTGACGGATGGATGGATAGACAGACGAGACTGACGGATGGATGAATCGACAGACAGACAGATAAGACAGACAGATAGACAAATAGACAGATAGACAGATAGACAGATAGATAGATAGATAGATAGATAGATAGATAGATAGATAGATAGATAGATAGA
>JBCEWB010179682.1:0-10025 GCA_039654565.1 Peronia peronii
TTTGAAATATAATTAATTACCTAACTAATTAGATGCAAAAGTGTAAGTTTATATGCACAGTTTTCAAACATCTATAAGAGTCAAACAAACAATCATAGAAACATTGGATTTTCATAGTGTTATAGAGTTTGAACTAAACTTTCGAATGCATTCAGTAAATCTGGATGGCGGAGAATTAGAACCTGAGTTATAATGTTTTAAAGTTAGTCAAATTCTGAGTCAGCGGAAGAATTCACCGGTACGCTGACGTTCCACCTGTTGAGCCCGTGACAGGTGGGCGGGGACGACAATTAATGGCCTTGCAACACGAAACCGCAGCCTGCACTAAAAGTCACAATTTCGGGGGTTTTGTGACGCCGTGATATATACACTGAATTGACTTTTCTTTTCTATTGAGCTCAGGCTTTACACATTTAAAAAAAAAAATGTAAAAGAGTCTGTGAGAAATGAAATCCTGGATCACTGAGGAAATAATACCGTGTTCATCAAAATGTGTTGATGCTTTATTTCTCAAGAACACGGAGTGAAAGAAAATTCTAAAATACAAACTATCCTATCTGAACTTGCAAAAACAGCCCAGTGTAGCCATGTCATAAATCTGACTGCAGATCTAAAGTCTAAATCTATCACATAAAGTGTATGTAGTGGGATGCATCCCTGGACTGTCTATTAAGCAATACCATAACATTAATAGTATCACAAATAGAACAGCGAAATGCTCGATTCCCATCATTTCACGAGATATAGATTAGATCCAAGTTATTCCACAAGCACCCAATAATGATGGTTAGTTATCCTGGACTTCAAAAATCCATTAGGCATCAGCAATCAAGGATGTCAAACTGTTTTCACAAAAAAAGTAGGAAAATTTTGCCCCCCTAAATTTTATCATGATGGTCTGGCATTGTTCGGTTACGTAAGAGTAAGGCACTTAAAAAATCTTGGGTTTTCATGCTAGAAGTTTTCATTGCTCTGAGATAAGTTTGCAAGTTTTTTACAAGATCCTGGGATGGGATGATAAAATTATACAACTGCATCTAAATGGAAATTCCAAGAATTAAAAAAATCTCACAGGTAGTGCCGTCATCATAATCATCAAGCGTAACGAGACCTAGATCTAGATCTTCTTTCTAGATCAAGATCGCAAACACCTGCCCTCTGATGCTAATCTTTGTAAGATCGTGGGCACATTATTTGTTGTTGTCAGTACTCTGATATGCTGATTTTCCATAAACATCTCTCATGCGACCACCCGACTGCATATTGTCAGGTCTGAGGAATTAAGCGTTACGAACTTTGATCTCGATCTTCAAACAGCTGCCGAACAACAGTTCTACTATTGTCCGAGGCATGAGCAGAACTCTTTCGAACTTCAGGTTTCACTGTCATTATGCGGGACTTGTATCGCAAACTATTATGAAACCGCAATTGCCTTGTGGATTCAACAAAGTCGGCAGTTGCGCGGCCAAAAGCAGGAGAGTCGGCAATGACCAAAAAATCAGAATTCTGACTAAAGTTGGAAGTTTGACATCCCTGAGCGATACGTGCAAATTTTTATGGCCTTAGAGTAAAATAATAATAAAAAATCTGCCGTTCTTGCTGCCTTTACTGGTAGCTGATTACGTTTCCACTACAGAAGATCACGAGGAAGGTGAATGTAACTTAACATAACTGGACAGAATACGTGAGTCGCTTTTGTTCTTTCATGCAGGGAACTTTCTTCCCATGTAATGTGGTGAGAAAATCACATCTGCTTCATATTTCATGGCATGAGGACCCTGCTTGCAGTCACAAAAGACTGATAGTATTACAGTTTGACTGAGTGCCTGACATTGCTCGCTGAAGACAAACTTTGATCACGCTACAGCAACTTCTGTGAATCTAAATCCTGGACTGAGCAAAATCTTTGCAATTCCGTATTTTGGCATATTTCTTTCCTAATTTTATTATTTTGGTGCAATATAAGAAATCCGGGAAATGGGATCCCGGGTTTTCCAGAAGGTTGGCAGCCTTGAAATTCCCTCTTTAAGATTCTATGACTATCCATCAGGAAATTATACATGTTTACAGCAAAAAAAAAGACATTCTCGTACCAATATTAAATTCAAAATAGAGCAAGTTAACTTATAAATCACATAATATTCTGAAGACTTTTAAGTCGGCACTAAATATTCAAGGATGTCACCTGTACTGCTATTAATAAACTTTGTCAGTCTATTTTGCCTGTGTAAGTAAGCACCTAATGATTACCTAAAAGAACTCATAAGAGGCTGAATTCTCCAGAAAATAAGGATGGGAAAAAAAAAGAAAGGAACTGTCAACTAATCATTACGCAGAAAAAAAAGTGTGCAATAACAAAGGTATTAAAAAATTTTTGGTCTCCGCAATGAAATCAAATACAACATAGATCTACAACAAAAAATGCTCTTTATATTCTTTCCACTTTATCAAAATAACACATACACAAATCTGAGGTGACATTTCACAACCTTCGAACCTGTTGTTTGAACAAACAAAAAAAAAATTATATCTACACCAGAACTATTGCAACATGTCATACATTCCTGAAGGAAGTTTTGCTCTGCAATACAGATATGAAATCTATGAATGGACGAATGGATATTCAGCGCTGAGTCATTTTTCAACATCGGTGTTTCTCCAAGACAGTTCTGAGGGGCGAAATTCACAGCACTATACTCATCCAGCTTCCACTTCCAATAGCCACAGTCATGCTAAATGATGCTACACTTGAGATTTCTTGCCCAGTCGACCAAAAACTCCACTTGGTTTGGCAGCAGCTGCTTTACTCTGTGCCTTTTCTTTACTGAGTTTGACCCCAATCTGCTGAGTTGATGAGACCACTGGAGGTTCTTCTGTTTTTGCTCCCAGCCGGTTCTGAATACTCACTGTTGACAGATTAACATAAAATATATATTACAAGTACATGTGAAAACATTTTTGATCTATCAAAATCCACATAGTTCACACAATAAGGTTGAGCTATGACTTAAGGGGGGGGAGGGGTTCCTGAAATTGAGTTTTTGCTCAAAATATTCGATTTTGGGTTTTTGTTTTCTTCTAACAGTTTGGTCTCTGCTGATTATAAAATTGGTATTAAAATGTTGATATGTCCATTCTAATGTGTGGAGAGGGAGGTTAAGCAAAGGTTGACCGGCCCTTCTGCCATCCAGGCTCTTGCTCATTTGGGGCTCTATATTCAGTGATAGATCATCACCATTTCGCTGGCTACGGGCAAATTGCATATAGAAGACTTGATTATGATCTCCCTCACCAATATCGGGAGCCCAGAGCTAGGGATGGACACTGACTGACCATCTGAGGCGCTGACCAGACAGAATATCAGTGAAAACGTTCACCTGGGCCTCTGAAATTGACTTCCCATGGCCTAATGAGGGTGAAATATGCCATGTTTCTGCTGTTTCAGAGCGCAGTGGTGGATTGTCTGTCACAGGAAGGGTAAAAATGCTCTTGGTTTTGACCAAGGAAGACATGGCGGCCATGTATAGCCCTCTCTGGACCCTGAAATGACTCCACGGAAGCCCTTTTGCTGATGAGGATAGCGAAGCGAAAATGGAGGAAAAATGGGAGTAGAGGCACAGGAAAAGGCAAAAGGCCTTCTCGTTTAACTGGATTGTCAGTCTCAATAAGGGCTGCCTTGAAAGCAAAAATAATGTCAAGAAAAATAGAGGTAGTATGGTGTTACTTTTAGCCCTGAAAAGAACTGTTGATGCTTTTGCCCCAAACAGGGCTGTTGAGTAAGTTTTACTCCTGAAAAGGGCTATTAATAAAGTATGAACTCTGAAAACAGTTAAAGGAAGCCATCACATAGTCGGTGAGGGTGTCTATATAAGCAAGTCAACCGTAAGTGAAACAGAACTAGCACGATGTCGAATCAGGTCTATCCCGTCACAGTGCCAGAACCAACATTATAACACAGGCGCAACACTCTATTTGAGCATAACCTATAGACTTCGTAATACATGTACATGTGTTGTACAATTACGCGTATACCTGTACTGTAGGCTCTGCCAGGATGCTTGATCAGGGATGTCAAACTGTTTTCATCAAAAGGTTGGAAAATTTTGCAACCCCCCCACCACCACCACCACAACCATATTTTACCATGGCGGTTGGCCGCTGCCTGGTCACATAGGGCATATCTGGGCTTTATATGTCAGGAGACGTTTGCCTCGTTTTGGGAGAAATTTGTACATTTTTACAGGAATCTGGGAAAGGGATTATAAGATTACTCAACTAGTAGAAATTCCAAGGACTTAAAAGATCCCACACACAGTGCGATCATTATAATCCCTAAATGTAACTTGATCTAGATCTCGATCGTGAAACGTTGCCCTCATACATTATCCTTTCTAAGACCAAGTGCATATTATTTGTTGTTGTCTTTACTCTGATGTGATGATTTTCCATGAACTCTTACGTGACCACTCAATTGTATGTTATGTTCTCAGGTGTGAGGAACTAAGCGCTACCAACTTCAGTCTTGAAAAACAGCTACCGAACAGTAGTTCGACTCTCGGGCGAGCATGAATTTCTATTGTACTTCCGATTCCCCTGTTGTTCTGGACTTGTTTCGCATTGGAAATTATTATAAAACCACAATTGCCTTGGGGATTCAGCAAAATCAGCAGTTGATCGTTCAAAAGTAGAAAAGTCGGCAACGACCAAAAAGTCAGAATTTCGACTAAAGTTGGAAGTTTGACATCCCTGCTTAATTATCGATCACTGCTCAGCAGCACTGGCCCTGGTACTAGGCAGTCCAGTGAAAAATTTAAAATTCTTAGATGTGCTTTAAAATACTTTCACTTTAAAGCTTTTGGTTTTCTGATCATCATACTTTTTGAATTTTGTTGATATCTTTATTGGTTCAAAAGTTATGTTTTTTTTTCTCATTTAATTTCCAGTCAATTCGGGGCCATTTTTAACATAGGATTTTTGTGCCACCAAAAGACAACTTCAGAACATACATGATCGTAACTCTGCAACCACTTCATATTTTCCTTACTATTATACATCAGTTTGTTGGAAAACTTACATAGAATGCATTCAGTTACAAAAACAATAGTGTAGGGAGTCAAGGAAACTTTGTGGTTGTTTTTGTAGGTATGTGTTGAAGAAAAAAACGTGTGCAAAAATAAATCCAATACGAGCGAATCTGCTGTATCTTCTTCTTCTTTTAGTTTTTTTTTTTTTTTTTTTTTACGAACTTTTCTTTACCACACAGATCTATGTAGTAATGATTAAAGTAAATATTGGATACCAAATGCGACAGTTTTGATCGAAACTTGTCAAAGTAAAAACATCTGAAACTAAAATAAGAGAAACAACATATCAACACAAACTCTGAGAGCCATTATCATATATTTCTTTTTTTTCAGAAATGGTGTTTTCTCAATAAAGTTCCTATTAAAAAAAGTAAAGTTTTATGAAAGTGACTGGTAATCAATCCCAGTTCTAGGTCTAAATAAGCAGACTTATTCTACGCCCTAGATATCTAGATCTTTCATTGAAACAGATAATGACTCTAAATGAGGCCACAGTTAAATATAGATCTAGATCTACAGTGTCCCTTGTTCCAGACATAATAAAACAGAAAAAAGAGCACTTTCATCCTTTCTAAGGGCCTGCTTGCTGCTGTGCACACAATAACTAGGCCATTGTAAACAGATCAGATCGAAGTGTATTTAAGGGATTAATTATATTAAAAAAACATACAGTCAGCATTATCGCTGAAGAACTTCTTCAAATAAAAATCAAAATATATTTGTTCAATGTTTTGTTTTTTCAAATTATGGACAAAAACACTGGACTGACAACAAAAAATAATGAGGGATCCCCTCACAAGGGTTACATCATGGCTTTCCCCGGCCAACTGGCCAACTCGGCCGCTGTGTGTTCAAAAGTTTGCTATTTTGCGGAAAGCAACAACATATAATTTAGCATGGCTGGTGTCAAAACATACAAGAGGGAATAAACTACTCATAAAACAAGATTCAAAAATATTAGTTAAGTGGTTTTTAAGTTATCAAGTCTTGAAATTTATCTTGTTTTCAAATGAAAATATCTCAAGTTCTACTGTATCAAAATTTACATGGAGGGCACTGTTTTCAAGCTGATTCTTTGCCCTTTAGAACATGTACTGGAAGTGCTGGTACTATTCGGATAATGAAACAAAACTGCGAGTTGTTTAAACCCACTAAAACGCAGGAAGCAATGGCCAGCACAAAAACTACGGGGGCTCCCACAGCCGAATTGCGCTGCCATAAGCACGTTCACAGAACTGCCTACTTGTACTGCCCCTGCTGAACACAGGGCCTACTTACGCCGCAAACTCAATACATTGTCCAATCCCTCTTATCCCATCTGCGGCGCTGTCTCCTTTGTTTTCAAACAGCTGACATCCGCATTGGTGGAAACCATGTGGAGAGGACAATAGCCAATTTTTACTTTGTTGTGGCGCTGACCAGTTCGATTTAAAGGAAATTCGCGGCGATGACTTCTAGTTATGCGAGAGGCATATAATAGACGCAAAGAGAAAAAAAATCTATCGTCTTGTTTTTATTCAAATTATCTGAAATTCCAATTATCAGAGTTCCGTTTGAGTGAGTGGGCTCGACTGCATACACTATGTAACAACATCGAAAAAGAAAAGAGAAACACTTTTATCTGTAGTCTTCAGATATTTTATCACTTTCCTGTTCTTTTTTTTTTTTTTTCAGCGATATTCTTTTTCTGTCTCAAGGGATATTTGCTTTATAGATGTTCTTCAACTGGCTACAACACTGCAGTTAAATGAAATAACTACATTATGAAGCAATTTATTTTCTTTCTTCCAAAAGGCTAGCTATGGTTATCCAACACTTGGGCCATTTTCACACTGAGATAACCACCCCCTGGACGTGGAAAGGCAAAAGAGCAACATAACTATATACGTCAATGATTTACAATGAGACAGTATGAATGGAAGGAAACCAAAATTGGAACAGGACCAGGGTTTAAATATTATGTCCTTTAAATGGTGTCCCTGGCTATCAAGGGATGATAATTGTTCCAATATTTTCTGGAGGGAAAAAAAAAACAACAAGTTGGTTTACTAATCCCTCAAACGTTATCTGCTGAGCACCAATCCATCTTTTACTTTTTCAATGTTCAGTGGCATTTTCAGGTGAACCAGTCACAAATCGATGGGCTGATTAGATTTAAAAAATGTAATTAAAAATATTGGCTTCATGAAGGAAAAGAAAGTAAAGTTTGTGACTGCTTTTGACAGTGAAGTCCACCATGAAATATTTTCAACATATTACAGCCAGTGTTAATAATTAATAAAGATGAAAATTAAAGTCTATCATTAATCTCAGATCTTGACATTATCTAAGCTTCACATACCTTTAGTTTTCTCTAACTTTGATGAAGTAGTAACTTTGAGCTTTGGCGTAGAACTGGTGCTAGAGGCTGCCTCTGATTTTGTTCCTAATCTGTCTTTCAGTGACAGTGTCTCTTTCTTGGCGTAGTCAGACAACACTCCCTCTGTGGTGGTAGATACTTCTGGTCTCTGAATTTCTATTTATAAAGAGAAAAAAAATGTTCCTGATTTTTCTTTATTATTAATTCATTTTTCACTGTATTATTCTATTTCTGGAGTTCCTTTTTTGTATTTCTAGAATCAAGTAGTCAATCACTTACACTTAACAATCTCACCATGCATTTTTCTGTACTACGAATTGTTCTGAAGTGGGACTCAGGAGAAGTTTATTTATCTTACAAAGAACAGAACTGGAAAATAAACACTGAATTTCTCTTTGTTCAAAAATGACAACAGAAGAAAATAACTCAGGCCACCTTCCCTCAATACAGCTGATACTTTTTAAATGATTTTTATCTCAACAAAAAGAGAAAAAAATAATAAATCTGAGTGAAATTGCTGATGACTATCAACAATGAACTCAATGACAAGATGCTTAGTATACTTCTCCCCAAATTCAATCAAAATCTGTTTGATAGCTGATACTGTATATAATCACATATAAATGCTATAACATTTACTTACGCAATGATTTCTTCTCGTCTGGCACAGACACTGTCTTGATGGTTTTCCTAATTCTAATGGGCATTCTAGTGACAGCCACTTGGAGATGGGTTTTTTTAGCCACTGAGGCTCCTGTGCTTTTCAAAACTCCAGCATAGGGTAAACTGTCTTCTTCTTTGCTCATCAAATCTTCTAAGTTTTCCAGTGAGGTGGAGGATGCAGGTCTTTTCAGGGCTGACCTGCCACCAAGCCGACTAAATACTGAGGACTGGAGAGAAATAGCATAATTACACCAAATGTCATGAATGAGACTTCCTCCTGGATGAAATATTTTGTGAAGGATCATAAAGAAGGCAATTAAGAAGTGACCCCCTATTTTAAAATGTGGACTATGAATTATTTACTCATTGTAATTTTTGTTTTTGATCTTTAACCCTTTCGTGTTTAAACGGACAGAAACCAACACATCCGAGATTGTTGCCTAAGATTTAGAGCAACAGAAACTGACACTCGGCCCATAGTGCTATTATTGTTCAGACTGACAGAAACCGACAGAGGAAACACCCCTTTCTTGGTTGGCTGTTATTGGTCGATAAAATGATGTTAGTGATCTAATAATAGAATGGAACCTCACTGATGAATCAAATGAGGTTTCCGTGATACCCAGGGTGTGTTAGCGCATGTTTTGAGGCAGCTACACAGCATGTTGCATGGCACTTTGGTCAGCGGCATGAGACCATTCCTTCTGCCTCCTCGATTGCCACTGCGCTCTCGCTGTCTCAATCATTCACTTTTGAACTCATCTGATAGAGTCTATGAAAGTGACACAGTGTGTAATTAGGATGATGGACAAAACAATAAATCTTACATAAGATCTGTCGTGATCTAGGATGCGATCTAGCCTAGACCTAGACCTGCATCAACGTGGTTCAGCTTTCGATCAAGCTGTAGATCTAAGTCAAACGCATTGAGTAAGAAAGCATAGCCAAGCAGATGCTTATTAGAAAAAAATGAAAGCTGTTTACTCCTACTATTTTACTCTTCAAAAGCTTATAATATTTAGTATCCTCTTTTTTTTGTTTCTTTCACTCGTTTCTCTCTCTCTCTCTCTCTCTATTTCTGCTTCATTTTATATTGCATTGAGTATTAAAATAGATCGTTGATAATGATGACAGTTGCAGTAGATAAATCATTTATTATTCATTTAAATTTAACAAATGGGGCACATTGCTTGAAAAAGAAATCGACTGTGGCTGTTTCTCTGCAACCACTGAATTTCATTCTGCTGACCGGAGGTGGGAAAAATGTAAACACACCGGGCTGCCACAGTGCGCAGGGAACACTCGCACGAAGATGGCCGCTGATTAGTGCATACACGAAAGGGTTAATATTTGTGAATTTAATCTGTTTATATCTGTCTTTTCAAACTGATTGTTTTGTTTGAAATTTAGAAGCCTATGAACATGGCTGTATATCCAGCTGGCAGCACATTATGAAGTCTGGAAATCTGTAACAAAAAAAAAAAAACAGCAAACAAACAAACAAAAAGAAAGAAAAAAAATCATTCTGAAAAAACAAAAAACAAATACAAACAGATAAAATTCTCATGCGTTACAGATAAAAATTTTTTAAAAATTAAAATTGACACATTTACATAATTTAGCAATGCCAAACTGAATTGCAGTATTCAAAGTAGGCACCTGTAAAGTATCTAGTCCTGTCAAGCTCTTTTTAACAAAGAAAACACTTTTTGAATTTTGAAAATCGAACAAAAATTAATTTAAGTTATGGATGATTTTTATCAACCAGGTAGGGGGGTTTTGGGGCTTCTTTTTAGTATAGCTTATATAGAGGCACAACGGCACCAAACACAGGATAATATCTGAGTTGCATTTATGTCATTGTTTTCTATCACAGAATCATGAAATCTGGCCCAGTGATACAAAATTAGTTGTATACC
>JBCEWB010179693.1:4762-25221 GCA_039654565.1 Peronia peronii
AAAGAAAGAAAGAAAGAAAGAAAGAAAGAAAGAAAGAAAGAAAGAAAGCATGTGCTACACATGTTATTCTACAAATAGGCCTACATCAGGAAATGGAAAACCTGTGCTGATAAAATTAGTATTCATCAAGTTATACATCAAACACACCAAATCTTATTTGTTTGCCACACAATTTTTATCATCTGATCTATGTCTGAACACGCGGCAACATTACAAAATAAAAAATAAAAGGCTATACTCACCATACGAATTGTATAATTGCATCAAATTAAACTTGATGGCATGAGACTGCTGGATACAAAGGCACAGAGAAATAGTAAGAAAGAGAAGGAAAAGCTGAGAATAGAGCTGAAAAAAAAATAAATAAAGATGGTCTGCAAAAACAAAGAAACAGACAAAATAACTTCTGTTGTTGGAACCAACACAAGCCAGAGAAAATCTGCCGCCTGTTGCCAGGAAAACCAAAAGGAGAAGATGTGAGCAGAAAAGAAAGGAACTCATTCATCGCAGTCAGCCAGACTAGACAGTCAAGAGGGGGAATGTTTCTGGAAAAAACACAGAAGAAGAGATTGCCGCAACAAAATTCTGCTAAGATAGTTCCTGTCGTCTCCTAAGCCACTAACAGCCCGTGAGGAAAAAAAACAAACAAACACAAAAACAAAAAACAGTGACGTGAAAAAAACCAAAAAAAAAAAACCAACCAAATTGTCTCCTGGAATCCTGTCTCAAGGGCCATATGGCAGACACTTTCTTGGAGCCGTGGATATCATAAAATAGCGATCAATCAGACAGTGGACTCGAAAGCCCCGAAACTGGAAAAGCTAAATGATGAGCTAATAAGCTTAGTACAAAATGCGCTGAATTTGAAAGGTCATACCAGGTTAAAAATGTAATTTTTCACAAATTGCTAAATTTACTAAAAAAAAAAAAAAAGAGTTCATTCACCTTTCTTGTTTTGTCTATATTTATGTTGTTGTTCATAGAATTTGTTGACATCTATGTCACCAAATTTGATGTCTTTCATCCTCTTATAATGCGAGAAAGTTGTATAATGCTATTCTCACTTGGTACAATGCAAGTTGAAAACTATTCTTCTCTCTTGTATGTGCATATACATGTATTTGTGAATTATATCGATGTACATCCTGTCGCACAAATTAGTCATGTCTGCGAAAGCGTTTCAGGTGATAAAAATGAATGATATCAGCTTGTAGCCACACAAATATAATGTACCCCATGAAATCTGACAGAAAATCACAATCATTGTTTCATACTGTGTGATGTATCCTTCTGTAGTATTGTTACTATGTTAGCCTATAAATACAAAACACACATACCCTCCACCGCCCCCCCCCCTCCTGGGTACTAAGTTAATTTGGTGGGGAGGAGGTGGAGATTGACACTGCAGCATATGATGCTGTTCCAGGGAATGCTACATCAATAAGATTACTTCAACCAGGGGTGTGTTTTAACACTGAGAATTAACATTGAGCAACAAACATTATTTCGACATGAAAAGCTGAAAAATGTTTGTTTCTTGAGTACATTATACATGTATTTGAAAGTGATGGTATTGAGCCAATTTCAGTGATCAGACATGGAAAATAAAAATATTCTACCCTGGACTTATGCCTATATGGATGTGCCTATTTGCATGCCCGTGCAGAATGATTTTATGTATGCGTAAATATACAGGAAACTGTAGTATCATACTTTTGAAGCATATCTTAATGTTTGTTTGATGCTCTGCATGATGATATGCTTTGGGTAATTTGGATGTACTGTTAATTCATCCAACAAGCCATGCATTGTTGTTATCTCATGAGAGGAGTAGATCCAAAATGCAAAAACTACATGTATTATAAATGAGAAAAACTAGCAGTGAGCCAGATGCATGCAGTTAAAATATTTCTTTAAGTTTAAAGTGCTCAGCAATCACCTGGCTACCTGAACTGTTTCTGCACATTTTCAAATTTCCAGATTTTATTTTGTTTCGAGATATTAATTTTAAATTTGTCAATTGACAACTCTGGCCAGCTCTGAAGTAAGAATCCAGAAACATTTGTTTTTCAACCCCTGTCACAGATCTGACACTGTAGAGATAATGAACAGTAAAGGATTCAGGAGCAAAAGGACAGCATGAAGTGATTTGTTTTTGATGTCTGAGAGTTGGATGCAAAAAGTGATTCCACATGGCTGATTGTGGTATTACATCTCAACTAGTAGACACAATAATACTGTCAAACTGCTACCACTGGAGTCTCACACCACTCAGTGCTATATAAGAAATTTACATGAACATCTGAAACAGTAACAGTAACAGGAACACACATTTAAACTTATTTTAAATACACGGTCACATAAACCCACATAACAATGATCACTCATACATTATTTGAAAAAGCTGTTCCTGAGTTAAATAAAAAAGGCTTTATTCCTGTTAAAATTATGTACACATATTAATATCAAATCAATATTGATTCATAAAGTATACTGCAGCGGGTGCATCATGGAATTATTTCAGCTCACCAATCTTTTATACAAGCCATGTATTTCATTTGTTTGACTACAACTGTTGGTGTCCATTTCTGGTAATGAACATGCAAGTGCAATAGTGTAACTGGTGCCATACAGAGATCAGAACAATGCAGCATTTAATTCAAAGGTTTACTGGATTTGTTTTCAGCCATTTGTTTTCAGATTTCACATACACAAATTTTACATGAAATATAAACACTGGAACATAATCATTACTCATTCAAAAGTAAAGCAATTAGGTATCTTTTCACTGTTCACCACAGAATACACAAACAGGAGAAAGTAGGAAAGGAGCAGCAGACAGACAACACAAATCTGGAAAGTGATATCTGATCACACAAGTATCTAAAATGTTGTCGAGGCAGAATTCTGAAAGGCTAATTCGGTTTCCATAAATTTTGCACAGGAGTGAAAAAAACGAAAAGCAAGGCTTTTAAATGCATGTTGGATTTGGGAATTGGCAATGATGCAAAAATAAAAACGATTTCCCATTACACATGCACACCTTAGTTTAACAATGAGCTTAGTTTAACAATTATTATAAATTACATAAACAGTCAATAGGGGTAGGAAGGGTAGGGGGGGGGGGGTGTCTGAAAATGGGGTTTTGAGGTTAAAATATCAAAATTAGGTTTTTTGCTATTTTTAGACACTTTCACCTCTTCTGATATGAGAAAAATAACAGCTACGGTCAGAAACAGCTGCTTATGCCTCAAAACGGCACCACAGTGGCACCATCATATAAACATTATGAAAATTCACTTGCAATTTTCTCAACATGTAGATCTTTTTCACTTATTTTTTCTTAAGGCCTTTATACTTCTGAACCAAATGACTTCAGATTTTGAATATATATTCCCCATACCATGTGTACGTGATAGTATGCACCCGTTTTTCTGAATTCTGTTGACATATTTTTTTAGGGAAAACTGGTTAACTGGTGGAAGTTGAGAAATATACACATCTGTCAACATACATATGTCTCACAGCCAGTCCAAATGAGACGTACATATATGTCGATTTTTCACCATATGGGGTTTTTTGGTATCATGTGAAAGCTTATTACATACCCTTTCAGGTGCTGAAAAAAGTTTTGAGCTAGCTTTATTCTAGCCAGAGATATTGCAGTTTAAAGAGACAAAGGGGACCGGGGGACTCACCCCCCCTCCCCCCAAGCAATGATCAAAATTCCGAGAAAATCGAGTTTAAATGAACGGTCGAATGCATAAATCTACATACCTATCTCACAAAAACCCGATTTTAATGAAGAAATATTTATAAATTGAGGGTAAGACCAATACTGTTTTGTTCAGAAATGAATACACTTTTGATTTCTGCAATAAAAAAAAATTCGATGTCTGCTCTGACCCCTCTCATTACATTCAAAGCTTGGTTTCTCAGTTCTAGCCCAGCAACTTATGTGTCACTTCGACTGGCCGCGAGACATATTTAAAAAATTTATGACAAACATTGCATGATCTATGAACACAAAAAGAAATGAATTAAGCCTTTACACTAAAATTATTTCATTAATGAACAAAATTTCAAACTATTACATTCAATACTCTTGCAGCTTAGCTTTTGAAAATACACTCTAACACGGTTAAAATGAAATCTGCGGGGAATGGACATCATTTCGTTCCAAAGCTATTTTGTTGTATCCGAAGAGGCTAAATTGAAACAGGGATGCAAGTTTAATTATCCAATTACCTCCCCTGATTGAATAGGATCCACACCGCGATCTTATGTCTTAAGGCCACTTCATTTTTGTTGTTCTTGTTGTTATAGGTATATATACATATAAAATGTGTGGTTATGTAGCTGTTATGTTGTTTGTTTGTGATTTTTCTGCTTTTTTAAAAAAAATTCTTCAAGAATGTGGACAAAGTGGAGTTTGGAATGGCACACTTTCTGCAGATAACTGACTTTTTCACAAATCAGCGTTCTTTTGAACTGCAGCGATAAACCTGTTCTCCTACGTTCTAACATGTTTAGTTTCAATGAATTCATCATTGATTGCCAGCCTGGATCTAAAATAGCTTTATCGTCAATTTAAAGCTCACAATTTTCAATATGAAACTGAAGGATACCTATCGACTTCTCAAAACTGGCTTTCAATAAACACTGACAAGCACGACTGATAAGACTGACCGAATGCCTGCAAGTGGAAGTGTGAATAGTGTATGATTAACAAGCCATCCTCTGATATGGTTTACGTTTTACGCAGCCTTTCAGCCTCCTAGGGGGTGGTTATCTTGGCTGAATCCTCTGATACTGTGGTTGTGTGGCTATAAATAACAACGAAATTGTAATAGCCCCACACATGTACGTAATAAGCGTCACCCTCTTACGGTACATCATACTCGATTAGGGCCACGAGAGACGAGTGAGGTGTGAAACGGGGGACAGTAGGTGCATTATTTCTACATGCTTGCGCCTCAGGCCTTACCCTCAGTTTCATACTGCTGGGCAGTACAACACATTGCAGACGCTGGTACTTGACTTGCTCACGGACGAATTCTTTGTCGGGGCTTGTTGTGTCATACTGCTGGGCAGTACAGTACATTGCGGGTACCAGTAAGCCTGCTTGACGTGCTCAGGGATGATTTGTTTGTCGGAGGGAATTGGTTCGGTAGTTGAGTTTGGTCTAGGTTACGCTTAATATGAAAGAAAAGTGCGATCGGGGAAACGAAAACCGTTCGTTATAAGCGTAGTTTTCGTCTCAGCCCATCGTTTTATTTCTTTGTAAGCATAAAAAATTACATATCAAAAACACCGTTCCCAAAGATTCTTTCTTAATAACGCAAGTTTCGTTTTCAGCATTTTCTTAATAACCGTGTTAGAGTGTAACTCATTTTCGAGGCATAAAATCCAATATGGCCATACTGTCATAGCGGACGAAAACAAATAAAGATAATTCCATACTTTTCCCTTTAATTTTGACATGCTGACTCTGAATTTTAAGGTTAAAAAGTCCATAGTTCAACCATTAACAAAAAATCACTCTCAGCAGCCATCTCCCCCTTAATGTTAGTTTTCACCCCCCCCCCCCCTAACTGAGCCTTCCAATATCAAAATTAAAGATCAGACAATTCCTTTGTACAGTTCTGGTCGCATACACATATTAAACTGCAGATCATAAAATATTTGAAAAGTTTAATAATGACCATCATTGGCTTAGAAACAAACATATTATAAGTTTATCTTTAGTCTTTTCCATAACAAGAGGAAACAAAAGCAGGTGAAAAGGCTCACATATCATAGACAATTGGAGTAATTACATATAAGGGAACCTCACCCTATCAAACATAAAAAATATATATAAGAGAAGATGTAATTCCTGTATCAACTATCATCGTCTCTGTCATCAATTTCCATGTATTTCTCCTTGATATCTTTGATTTTGTCATATTCAAACTCTGCTCCTATTGCACAGGACATCAGAGAGTCCAAACTGCGATCTTCCAGAGATCCAAACACATACCCATTGCACTTGTCCACAGCTTTCAATACTCTTAGCATACTTTCTTTGTCCTAGAAAGATAAAACATGCCATTTAATACCACTGAAAGACACAATGGCACCTATACAGGTTGCTATGAATATTGTAAATATGCATATCCAATACAAATAATTACTTTTTCGAAATCCAAAGTATTTCATAGGAAAGTCTGATTTGAAAACCACAAAAATAGTACTCCAGGAGGAAGCAATGATCTTTGTCCAGTACAAATTGTGCGGAGTTTAAGAAAAAAAAAAAAGAAATAATAAATAAAGTCAAGGAAAAATAATCATGTTAATAAAATGGGCCCCAAAGTACAGATAGAAATTTATTTTTCAACATTCTTCCCACCCCCAATATACTGGATTTGAGTAGTTATTATGAGGGATTGAAAACATGATGATAAAAAGCACTGATATTAATCTAGGCTAAATGTGGGAGCATAAAATAAGTGATTCCAAATTGCAAACAATGAAGCAGATCAGCGAATCATCAGAACCACAAAGCAATACAGAATTAAAAAAAAAAAATAACAAAAACACATACCAACATGCAAAACACATACATGCATAAATAAATTTTGTTGGTCAATTATATCTGCATCCATAATATTCTTATTCAGGCAGAACCGATACACGCTCTCATAAAGAATATTTAAGATATCACTTACATCCACACTAAGGGGCACAAAACTGACTAGACTGTAGTCTTCCACAATGCCAATCACTGCCTCGTTTAGCTTCTTATATTTCTGGAGCACAGGTTCATCCTAAACAAAACAACAAAATTAAATTCCAGATTCTAACATAATGAAAATGGCTAGCTCTCCTTGCAAAAGTTTCACCACAGAAATGCATTGCTATGAAAATAATTATACTAGAATTTTCTTGAACAGACGACAGCAGAGTTCCAAATCTGAACCTAGATAATAAAAAATGTTTTGTTTATTTTGAACTAAAAATCATGTCCCATTTGCATGCTTGATTTGAAAAGGTCCATAGGAAATAATCAAATGGCCCTTGTAAATAGATATGCTCTCTTTCAAAGTTACTACTTTAATCAACAATAGACAAGTGACTCTGAGACAAGAATCTGCAGATAAAGACCAGCTACTAGTCTATTGAGTGCATGGCAGGATACTTTTCACACTTTCTGTCTTGTTTGTTCTAGATTGTCTCTCTCAGCTTAAATTATTTCATTTTATATTCTATACGTCCAAGGAACTGTAAAATGGATGATATGATGTAAATAATCAGTTGATAGATTTTGAGTTGAAATATAAGTGACACTCACATTTTGCATTCTGCAAGATTCAAATTCATAATAAGGCCTGTAGAGTTTGAACTGAATGGACTCTGTTGCAATCTGCTGAGTTCCAAAAATGCTGAAATACATACTAGAATTATACAGCTTCACTTTTCTCTTCTAAAGTATCCAAACTATATTACCTGTAACAAATCCAACAAATACTGAAGATCCAGAACATCTGTGTAGAAGTCGGGATTGAAAGCCAATTTGCCATGCTTCTCAATTAAATCTATCTTGGACAGGATATTTACATGAGGAAGACTGAGCTAAATGGAGGAAAAAGGGAAACAAAAAAAGTAACAAAAACTCAATGGGACATATAGATTTATTTCTTTAAAAAAAAAAAAGGATTCCATCTGGTTTAAAATTCATTGCCAGCGCTCTTTATCATTTTCTCACATAAACAAGTAGTCTACAGGTGTCTTCCTCTTCATCATGTATTTTCGTATCATGTTATGTATCCTGTCAATAGTTTCCATCAAATATGTTAAAATCAGACAATTAGCTAAGATCTTCACTTTCTCTGCTTTTTTCCAGCACTGCTTCAGTGTCTTAATATTCAGTCTATATTACACTCTAAAACAGTTAATATGCGATTCGCCAGGAACAGAAAAGCTTTTGTACTATAGGCCGAGTCTATTTACACTACTAGTCTGAGTCACTTGACCCTACCGCAGGTGGATAAAATGTGTGAAGAGAACGTAAGATTACGCTTCCGGAGGGAGGGCGGGCTTGACCGATGGATGAGGGATACGGCTGGTTTGCGGGGGAAGGGAGGGGCTGCTGTTGAAAAAAAAAAAAAAAATAAAGCTCATAGATTCTTAAAACGAGACATGTTTCACCATGAGATTCAGATTCATGATTCAGTTCTGTCGAGTCCGACGGAAAAGTCACGAGTGCTGTCCCCACATGTCAGCAAACAAAGAAAATCCTCTCCTCATTTTATTGCACGCATAACGCCGTGTTTCCCTAAGTAAACAATCTGATGTTAAATTACATCATGACTGTTTGCATCACACGGGGCAGTTGGCCTTTCCCAGTGTTGTATGTAAGTGTTCAAGATAGACCCAGTCACATAAATAGACACTACCTTTGCAATAGCTGAAAAGAGCAGTTTGAAACAGGGGATGCAACCACTGGATGTTGTTTAATTCAAAGACATACTATTATGATTATAACTAGTATGTCTCTGGTTTAATTACATTATTGCCCTTCCCTGGAAGATTTGTCAATTCTGTTTGATCAGGGTCCTGTTCTTCAAGATGCACATTCTTTACTTTCTGCAGATGTCTGAGCAATAGATGAGGTGTGAAATGGGGGATTTCTACACGCTTGTGCCCCAGGCCTTACCAATCTTATTGTGTCATAGTACTGGGCATTACAACACAGGTGGGTAACTGTCATGACAGCAAACAATTTTTTTTTGTTTGAAGAAACTGATTCGGCCACTGAGCTTGGTCTTTGTTACAGCTTAATATGAAAGAAAAATGCGAATGGGAAAGTGAAAGTCTTTCATAATAAGGGTAGCTTTCATGGGTATCAGCTCATAAATTACATATCAAAATGACTGTTCTGAAAGATTGTTTCCTAATAATGCAGGTTTCGTATTAAGGGTTTTCGTTACAACTGTTGTAGAGTATACTAAGAGATGACATCCATAATGTCTGACTACTTAACCAATATTACTACTTTTATTTATTTTTTTTTTAAATTAAAAAAATGCTTACTTCACTGAACTTGTTTGCAAAATGAAGTTATATTTAAACAAAAATAATTTGCCACTTGGCATACAACACAGATCTCAGTGATACCAACCTGCAACATTGTACTGAGAGATGTAAGTAAGACAGCGACAAACTTTCCAGGATCTGCACAGTAATGAGAATCCACTAAATGGACAGCTGTCAGCCTGTAATCCCAAGCTGTCAATTGATCCAACAAATTTTTCACTGAACTGTGATGGGTGTAAAGCTCAACCTGATAAAACAAAATACATAGAGGCATATAATATACATATCAGGCTAACTATTCTCCACTGATAGAGGAACTTGTAAAAGTATTTTTGAAAAAGTCTCATATTAAGGAAATACAAAAAAGAAAGGTTATTTTAGTGATACTATGTATTGCTGAAAAAGAAACACATCAGGCAAAAAGAATGATTTTGGTAATTTAATACTATTTTTATGAATATCCACTCACCTAATGTAGAACTCACCTGGCCTGGAAAATCAAAGAGCAGATATTTGTCTTTCACTGTTTCTAACTTTTCTTTTAGCCAGTCTATATTTTGCTCCAGATATTCCATGCAGTAGACCAGTCCTCCATTTGGGCCCAGCCTTAGATGTGTCATAACATCCTCCAGAGAAATCAATTCGGAAATGTCTATACTGCAAGTGTAGGGAAGGATCTCATTGGCAGGGTCCATATTTACAACTGCAACATCTCGACCAAGGGTGGACAAAAACTGGCTCATCCCTGTAAATAAAAAAGTATGAATGATGGACACATAATTGACTTCCTTTAGTGCTTCAATACTGAAACACTGGTTAAGTTTCATAAATGGTAAAACTGGCAATTTTTAATTTGGTTGATCTCGAGATACAACAATGCTCCTTCACCTGTAATTCCATGCTACATATTCAAGCAACCATCAAAGAAATTTGGGATATACCCAATTATGATTTGGCTTTTTAAATTATAATGCGTAAATGATTAAAACTATTCATTAAAAAAAGAACCAATAATGTTGATGTTGAGAAGTGGCGAATCTATGATAGTGAAGGAATGCCCAAATAATAACAACTGTGTTAGTACTGGTAACACTCTGAAAAGTACAAAGAAAAGGGAAGGGAGGGAAAGGACAAAGTACATATAATGTAATACTAATAGAGAAAAATAATAGAATGCACTACCTAAGCTTCTACACAGCATTGTTGACATACTGTCTGTTGTGTCATTATTACATCATTATATAAACTACATTGTACTTTGTCTAAAACATTTATGTTGGTTCAGTCATAGCTACAGTCTGAGAGAAAGCTGGAAAACACTACACTTGGCATGATTTTATTTCCTTCACATAAAAATTTTTATTACTCAGCTTGTTCTTTTCTTGATCAGTTGGGCAATTTGCACAAAATGAAGTTCATTGCTAGTTAAGTGAAACCAACCTGCACAAAATGTTGTTTTACCTGACCCCGGAGGGCCAACAACTATCTGTCCAAAAGGCATGACAGTGACAGGTTTTCTCTTCACATCATTTGCTCCAATCTGCCTTGATTTCTTGTTCCCTTCTATGTCTTCTGTATTTGCAACAATCGTAACACTGACTGGCAAAAAAGAAGAAAAGGAAAAGAAAAAGCCATGTCAATACTTATTATTGTAGGCCAACATGTATCACTTGTGTCTTGTTACTTGTGATTTATTTATAATAAATAATTTAAATTGGCCTGGATTCTGTATTTTTTACTGTTTTCTGCATGAATCATAACTGAATGTCATGATTCCTAAAGATACTTTCTTAAACTAATTTACTACACTATAATCTTAACTTGCAATCTTTGAGTGAACAAACCTACACATTTTTTTAAGCTATTATGAAAGCACTGTGTATTCATCTATATTGTTAACCGTTTTGTTGCTACATCAATTTTGCAGTCCTGTGCTAAGCATCAGCGATTCGGTCAGTCTTGACCCCTACTGACCCTCAACTGCACTCAGTCTCGCCCATTTTGGGCAAGCCAACTAGTGGCATTGGTCTCGTGCCATGGTCCCAGCCTATTTCTACAACAGAAGTCACAACCCACAAGTAGTTCTAAATGACCCAAATACGATTACTGCCTTCCATATATAAGAATATGATTGCTAATTTAACTCTAGAACTGCAATCCAGCCTAAGGGCTACAACGTCCTGTGGCGCGCCTTGCCGGGCTTGTTAATCTGGATCTCGGCGCTAGTACTTAGCCTCAGGGTGTTTGTTCTGACTATAGAGACTCTGCCTTAGCTTTGGAGTGACACAATGCAGGCCCAGATTGACCACCTTGCTGACCAATGTCTTTCCCTCCCCTAACTCCACCCTTTCTTCACATGTAATAATATTTGCAATGAACCAATGGTAGGAGAAGGGATTGTATTTACAAAGACATGTTAATTTCATATGGGTGCCAATTTTATCACCCCTCGTTCCACAGACCATTCCCACTACAGATTTGCTATAACCTGATGTAACTGCTTGGACAAAACCACTTCATATAGGGGTGTATTTACATCTACGTTATAAATAGAATCTCAGTGTAAACTGCAAGCTATCATCCCTGTGATCACATGGACTTGGATCTTATTAGATCAGACCAGCTGACGTTCACAGGGCAGCAGTGACTACAAACAACTATATACAAGTGATCTAATGATGGCACAGAGTAAGAGTACAAGAGAGCTATCTGATGTATAAACTAATAGATACATTGGCTACTTGAGCTTTCATTCACAGCAATTATAGCTCATTTGTACTCTCAACAGCTTGATCGCTGGTCAATGCGAAACTTGTTGTGTGGGTCAAGTGGTCTGGGGAGTCTGCGTTATTGTTTAATATGGTATAAACAAAGAGGCTACATCTATTTGATACTCTCTCGCATTATATTCCATACTATAGTTTCTTTTGATTGTAATTTCGGACCACTTGAGAGGACTTGAGTGGGCCATGTGATCTTGGATTTCTGTTCTTCTCTTCTGTTCAAGAGGATTTCATCTTTGCGCATGGAATTTCTCACTGTTCTACTAGGTAAAATTTCCTTTATCTTGTGAAGGAGTGTCTATTAAGCAGCGCATACTTATCACGGCAATAATTTGACAAAACTGAGGCCGATAAACCCCAAGTTTAAGTGACATGATGAGAAATATCACAGTGCAATGAGGAGTCCCCACGAATAAACACGGGCATCACATGCAGGGATTTGCTTTACCTGTCATATAAATATGTGGTTCGCAGATCTTGGGTTAAGTCTATTTGAACGTTCCCTAACACTACTAGCCCTACAATCAAACTACGACAACACATTAGTACTTGATTGTGGGGGTAAGGTGACTTGAATTAGCAAGCATAATCATGTTGAAGGCCCTAATTGATATACATGCCATTGCACTATATACATGTAGTAGAGACAGACCGGGGCCATAGCGTGAGACCAGTACTCGACCGGCACCTGTCCTGGACAAATACTTTCCCACAGGCAACAAAAAGCGTTGACTGTTATTGTTTTACTCTGTTGCATGACAAGCAGTCCACTGGGCTCTTATCGGTATCCCTCAGTCATCTGCGCTAATCATGACCGTGCCGCGAATATCAAAGAGATTCTGCATGTGGATATGAAATGCTGGCCACTGGTCGGAACAAGAGATCACAGGGAAAAAAAAGATTGGTGGGAAGCTGACCGTTAGCGTATGTTTGGTACGTCCTCCCACACACGAGAGGCCACTTTTTGGACATATCTCATACTGTCGTTAGCAGTGAAGGGATCACTCGGCTCGTTTTATTACGTCTTTCAGCCTCCTCCGGGTGGTTATCTGGAGGAATGGATTAGATCTGATCTAACAGTATAACTATCGATGTTAGCTACTTTCAATTTCAACCGAATACTAGACTTCTGCGAAACTACATGTATGGATGTCACGGTCTGGTTCATGAATAAGATCTAGAAGTTGAGCGGACTTTGCGACTGTAAAAACTAATTGTCAGTTAATCAGAGACTGACATTCATGATCACCGACTTACTACTTTTAAGAAGATTTTTTTTTTTTTTTTTACTCTGACAAACACTGAGTCGACTCGAACTAGAGCTAGGATCAAGCAGGAGTCGCTTTTTTTTTTTTTTTTTACAAGAGGATGAAATTTCAGCTGACATGAACTAAATTTCGGCCTAACTTAATTGTCCCTATTATTCTCAAATAATCATGATTTTATAATGATAAAGCCTGTGACTCTCACTTAACAAAACAATGTTGTGCAAACACTTGACAAGATTAAATAGCTTTTCGACTGCAATCTACAGATATAACAGAAGATACTGGAATAATTCTGGTATCTTTGATACAATCATTTTGAAAAGAAATATTGAAAAGGCCAACTGGCAAATAGTGGCATTTGCTCTAAACCAAGATGTTAAAAAAGTAGAACGGGAACTTGTACAAGAAATACAACATAATTGGTGTGAACATTGGTTGCAGTTATGTACTTGGCTGTTATAGTAGCTGTTCTTTTGCCGGTCGTGGTTATAGCCTGGGCGGTTTCATTGCTATATGCAAATGTAAACCCAGGTAAAGGTACTTAGTTCTTTTTTTTATATATTTTTTTTTCGATAGCGACAGAATCCAGTTGAAAACTGTTTATTCATCATTGCTCAATTTACTTTATTATTATTATTTTTTTTTTAGATTAGAATTAGAGATAAAATTTTATTGAGTGGTACAATATGATGCAGCAACAGACAGATTTTGCTCAGATATGCTTCTGACTAAACTCTAACAGATGTAGCTTAAATACAAAACGATGCAGAAACAGACAGGTTTTGTTCAGATGTGTTTCTGACTAAAAAAAACTCTAACAAATTTCACGAAAAAGTTACAATCTAGCCATCATCTTAAAGGGGTAGTGCAACCCTTTTGAAGGAGTGTCTATTGAGCTATGCATATTTGTTATGGCTATAATTTCAAACTGGGGCGATAAACCTTAAGTTCAAGTGACATGATGAGAAATATCACAATGCAGCGAGGAGCCCCTAAAAATGCCCGACTATCCTGTGACCGACAGTTCTCAGCCACACAATACATCATTGTTTACATAGGCCTACTGAATAGGCCCACTGAAGCGTCCCGTTAGTGTGCCCTCGGGAAACAGATGGCATCACGCCCGGTTTGCGGTCAGTTATGAAAAACTGAAGGATCCGAATGATCCCATCTCTTTAATTGTTAAAATCTCAGATTTAAGAAGCCATCGGCTTCTAATTTGTATGCCAGTGGGTTTACAATAACCATAACATTTCATCAGGGGCAAAAACAAAAAGAAACTTGACACAGCAAAATGATGTTGCACTACCCCTTTAATATCATTTATAAGAGTATGTGTAAATTGATCAGTTCTGTTTACTGATAGTCTGGATTCCTATATTATTAAATTTTCAACTGAAAATTATTTAGATCTAGATCCAGGTCTATCATTCTCTGTTCTTATTAACAGTAATCAACCACAGGACTTTAATGCTGTCAATGAGCTGCTAAGTTTATCAATTTGAAGGACTGGTACTAGTAATTTAGCCATGAAGTGTTTATTGAGATAACCTCCACTAGGAGGTTGAAAGACGTATTATAGAACGTAACGAAATGTTTAGTAACTTCGCCCAGGCTTCAGGAATGACATACAGAAAGCTGATCATGTTACTTCCCTTAATCCCTCCCCTAACTCCATCCCACTTTCTTCAGACAATCTTTGAAATGAGCCAATGGTAGGCAAAGAAGTTGTACTCACAAAGACATGTCATTTTCATGTAATATGAGTGTCAGTTTACGGTACCTATTGTATTAGTGCTACCAGCACACGATATTGGCTTAATGTTTATGATACATAAACACTTGAGTCACTTTGTACATTTTGATATTAAAAAAAGTAAATTATAGAGTAGCATACATACTTTTATAAAAATCTAATAAATATACATATTTCTGCACTTACGGTCCCGATTGCATTTTGAGAGTTTAAATTGAATGAGTGCAGCTTTCAGACAGCTAAGCTCAGTAATGAAACAGTGTTACTTTCAATCAGAAAATTGTTAGATATGCTTTAAAAAAATGTGGCTTTATCAGTGTCTGCATTTAATTTCCCTTGCTTTTTTTCTGATTTATTCCTGAGGTTTTTCAGGTGACAGTCAGTGAATATGCTAGTGAATCAATGACAAAGAGAGTGGCTTTTGAACTGACTCATATCCTATGATAGAGTGTGACATTAAAAAAAGTACAGTGGTCTCTGCCTAAGAACTCGGTCGTCGGGAGACAAAAAAAGTGGGCTCTTAGGCAGAGAGTTCCAAAGGGGATTGAAGAGTTACGCAACCCGTCTGACCATAGATTGCCTTCACTGCTATGATTTATTGATCGTTACTGTTAGTTACTGTTTACAGACCAACCGAAGTAGCAAATTAGTTGACCAGTCAGGAGACTAAACTGACTCCTTGATCCATAGAGTCAATCATAAGTGCCGTCCCACATGTTGTCAAACAAAGAAATGCTTAAGGGTTAGTCCACAATGTGGACTAATAGATGCAGTCGTACATCAACCATCACTTCCATTCTTTTGTCTACCTGTTCTCTCCACCCCCTTCCCCATGTTCCTGCACATCTAGCACTGTGCGTTTCTCTGAAGTGGACAGTATGATGTGAAATTACACCATAAGCACTCGCGTGTCTTGGCCCGACACCTGGCTCTTTGCGGATTCTTAGTGGAGTAAATTATAGAGAAAAAATTCTGTTTTGCAGCAAAGGTGGGTTCTTAGGTGGACCAGGCTCTTAGGTGGAGTGTTCTTAGGTGGAGACCACTAATTTTAATGAACAGTATGTTTCCAGTGCTATGTGAATGAAACTGGTCAGTTGTATTGTAAAAACAGAGAGAGGTTTGGATGTCTGGTATTTTTTGTGCATAATTGAATGTTAAGCTAAAGCTATTAGTTGTCTGTTTTCTTGCTCCTGCCTTTTTTCAGGTTTTCACACTCCCTCAGCATGGCAGTGGGTATTGAGCTCCATCTTTCCTATAATCATGGCTGCATATGGATTAAACAAAAAGAGCATTAACCAGTCTGGTGCTGCAGCAGGTAATTTATTTAGCATTGTTGAAACATGGAATGGCATAATCCCAAACATAAAGAATAGATTTTATTTTTAAATTTTCAAAATTATTTTATATGGTGTATTGCATGCATCACAATTAACTCATTCTATTAATTCAACACTAATTTGATTGAATTTAAAGTTGTATTTTTTTTGTGTGTACGTCTTGAATCATGAACATGTGTTGTCAATGTGTACAAAGCTTTCCGTTCAGTTTTCCATGGAGATACAAAAATTAAAATGGTTTCGCAGAAGACTAAATTTAATATTATGTGAAAAAATACTCTCTTCAAGCTTAAAAAAGTGCTATTGGGTGGAATATACTTAAGTTTTCATGTCATCTCTTATGGCGCTTACCTCTCAAGCTGCCTATGTCATTTGTCACTCTCTCTTTAAGAAAAATGAATTTAATTTGCTCTAAGTTTTTCTCTATGTTCCTTTCCTCAAAAGGTACAGATAAATCAAAAACATTTCCTATTCTAGAATAAAATCTGCTTTTGTAGAGATGTGGTTAATTTTGTTTAGTACAGCATTGATTCAGAGTATCTTAGATGTAAAATGCAAGTAATTGTAATATTGAAACACGTTATATGAGGAAACTCCACTCTTAAAAAATTGTGACAATTTACATAAAAATTGAAAATCTAATGGAGATTTATGGTACTGTGTTTTAAATATTGTTCATTCACACTCGGAATTTAGCTATTACTCCTGATTGTGATTCGTCAAATAATGTTTAACAAGCTTTGGCATAACATTTTGACTGAAATCGGCAAAACAAAAATATGAATCTCAGACAGAGTCTACTCGTGCAGTCAAATTGTTGTGGTGCTAATTGCAAGGATGAAATTTATGTTCAGTACAGTGACAACATTGACATATTAATACAGAAATTTTTAAAACAAAATATATGATTGAAAATCCGGAGAGAAATAGAGGAAAGGAGGTGAGGGATTGTGTGAGAAAGAAAGAGTGGAAAGAAAGGGAGCGGGGATTGTGGAGGAGAGAAGGAGTAGGCTGGGGACTTGATATAAAAAATAAAAAGAACATATGCAATATTTTTCTTGTTTTATTCTCATATTTACTGTGCTAATTCAATGTTGTTCTTTGCGGTATTTAAAATTGAAGCTATTGTATAATAACTTTGTCGCTTCTTTCACTCCATTTGGTTCATCTACTTTAGGTGGGCTTGTAATTTACATTTACATACAGCACAATCTCCTAATCCCTTCTTTCTCTAGGCGCTATTTGCTGCTATTTTCTAAAAATACAGGGTTATTAAAAAATTATGAACCAATTTCATAATGCAATATTTTAATAGGAAAAAGCAATAGAAAACTGCAGCCAAGTCAGAAGTATTCTGCTCATAATCAACATTTTGTTCAGTGTGACCACCAGCTGCAGCATGGGCCACATGAAAGCTGTAAGAGAATTCTTTCCAGATGCATATCAGCATATCACAATCCGAAATTTGTGGTCGTCCTGGACTTTCTCCTTTGCACAGACACCCACTCTCTTGAAAATGATATGTTGAAACTACCGTTTCGAAATCACTTTCGAAAAGCACATTGCACTATGAGAACTGAATTTGTTACTGCAAACTCAAGAATGCAGAACGCCTTTTGCTGAGGACTTGCCAATTTGAAAATAAACAAACAACTGAATGTTGCCAGAAAAAAGACACGACTACAGCATCCCTGTGGCAGCTATTCAAAACTTTCAAAACGCTTCTTTCAAATGGCCAGTGACTCATTCCATGCCGATGCTTGAGAACTGAAGCAATACATCATGAAAGCGGTTCATTCCTTTTTAATAACCTTATTTTTATATTATCTCATGCAAAGCAAATACGTTCTTAATTAAGTAATACCCATTTACGTGTTAAACAGGTATTTGTACGAGTCCAAATGATTCATTTATCTCCTTCCTATGTCTAATGTTGAGCATTTTCCTTTCTTTTCTAATTTTTTTCATCTTCTTTTTTTCATTTTTCTGCTTTTTAAAAAAATTAATGCAAGAAACAAATTAGCAAGGAATGAACACATGTATATGTGGTTCACTTGATTACTGCATCATGTGAAAGTAAAATATCTGCATATGTTTCAAATTTTGTATAGTGTAGATTTGATACCATAAGTTTGGCTTTGTCTACAGGTCTTGTTGTAGGATTTTTACTATCAATTAGCTGTACAAGATTCCTAGCATGTCTGTTAGCTCTATTCATCATTACCTCAAAGGCTACAAGATTCAAAGCATCTGTGAAGAAGAAAATGGAAGCTGATTTCAAGGAAGGTATGTTCAAATGACATTGTTAAAATTAATTTTTTTGTTTTCTTGAAGAGTTTCATGGGAAACAACTACCAGGAAAAAAAAAATGCTCCTGCAATATAGTGACAACCTGATGCTACAACAGAATTTCTGAATTCTGTGACCAATAATCTGCCACAGTTATAATCGATTCCTGTTACAACTAAAATACGATGAATGAAAGAAATAATGAAAAAATTGCTATTGTTTGATTATAGGAGAGAGATTTTTAGTACACAGCAGTTCCAGGCAGAGCATTTAATGGCCAGTTTGACCCAGGCCGAGAGATCAGCCCTCAGGCTATGAGCCGGGCACATTACCTGTGCTCGTGCTGTGCTCAGTTAGTGAGTGAGTGCTTGAAGTCAAATTACATACATGTTAGGAATGTGGTCATTTCCTTTAACAGTCAAAATATAATCATGATATTTTAAATGATTTGGAAAGGTGAAGTCACGGAGATTAAGTGCATATAATTTTAATTGGGAAGTTAGCATACATATGTTCGTAATTCAGAGATAAAGTCATGAAATGATAATGAGTTTATAAACACATATATAAAAAAAAAGTGTAACCGTGAAGTTCGATTTTTTTTTAAAGAGCGGACACTTCTCCTGTTAAATTTTCCAACTCACTAATATTTATGCACATTACACCAGATTTGCCAGAGTTATCATTGATTTATGATGCCACTCGCTTTCTGTAAAGAATCCAGCTACCAGAGTTTTAATCGTATTTGACACATTGACTTTGTATCTGTATACTAATACTTACATAGTTTATTGTCATATACAATGACGATATAACAACCTTTAAATACACATGCGTGTTAATAATAATAGTTGTAATAATAACCCTTAACATAACTGAAGCTTGAAGTCGATGTGTTTCTAGAATAGCCTTTAGTTGTTTAGCCTTGTTACTACTGTCTGTCGTTCTCTTCCAATTTGGCGATGGAGACATGGATCTGTTCCCTACCTTTCCCACTGGTAAACCAAGTCGGAAACCCCAGTTTCTGATGAATGGAAATCAATGGCATTCAACCATGTGGATTTTGGGTGTTATTTTATGTGGAAATAGTTTCCTGTATAGTGTTATGCAGGTTTTGATTGCCGTACAAACTGTATTGTATTCTGTAAGATCTGTTCTGCGAATGTGTGAGATTAATGTATGAGTGTTAGAATAACTCTTATTGAGTGTGTCAATCTTTTGCCTGATCACTTGTGCCTGGTTTACTACTGATTCGTCTTGTGTGAACTCAACTGTGCATTGAATAATATATTTTGTGAGAAAGTGTAAACGTTTGCTTGCCTGTATTTGTGGCAGAGATTGCCAATTAATTGAGAGGCTGTGATATGTTCAATATCACAAAACCATGCATTCCTAAAATGGTTTCCAAACCAGGAGTGATCGGACCTTCCTTCTGTGCCAGTAGAGTGATATTACTACTGTCTATTTCATCTTGAATTTTTTCTCTGTCTGTGACTAAAATCTACTTTATCGACTTCATCTTGTGAAAAATGGAAACATCGCTCATAAAAAAAAATGCTGTCTTCTAATGCCTTCTAATTTATACTTGTGTTTCCGGCAGTGAACAAATTTGTCGAATTCACTGCTGTTTGAAAGATAATTGATTTTTGCTAGAGCATGTGCTAAATCTGTGTCTAGCTGATGTGTGATTTCCTCTAGGAGATTGTGATATCTGACTGTGATGCCAAGGAGCGTGTATAGACGGGGTAGAACCACTTGAGTGATTTCCATGTCTAGCAGAGGCTCTCTGATGGAGTGCTCCATATTTGAGTATCATATACTGTCATCAACTGATCTGTTCTTAATCAGAAATAGAAAACATTTAACTATCACTCAGTTATTTCATAAAATTAGAAGATAACACCTCGAAACCAGATTTACAACCTTAAAAAAATGCACAACAATTGCA
>JBCEWB010179694.1:0-10025 GCA_039654565.1 Peronia peronii
AGGTTTGCCTCCCCCCCCCCCCCCCCTTTTTTTTTTTGTCAGATTCATTCCCCAGTGCTGTAATTCTGCTCTACACGTCTATATTTTATATCAAGTAAAATGTTAAAGTGCCCACCCTATCAGACAGTCACATTTAAAACACGAACATTATTTCTACTGTCTGGTTCATGCCTAATCTTCTCCATTCCCAGCGATTTTTTATGTCCAAGTTCTGTCTTCGATCACTCATGAAATTCATTCCTCCCAGCCAGTTAGCATTCTTAGCTTGTCCACCTTTTGCTGCAGGTGAAACTTTTTTTTCCCGCCTTTTCATATGTAAGCACTCACACATGTATCGTGAAAAATAGCATGGCTGTGATCACACTTAATATGTGCCGTTAAACCAGAATCAAACTCAAACTGCATTTTTTTTCCAGTGCCAATATTTTAACTACCCACCCCCATCTCGAACATCCTCCACTCTCAGCCTGGTAGCTTTTGTCTAGATTATTTATTTATTGGCTCACTTATTTGTGAATTCATTTCCTATATCTGTAACCCTCCTCCACTCGTCCACATCTTGGAACAGGGAAATGTTATACATGTACATGTACTGTCTTTCTTATCAGACAGTCATATTTATAACACTTTTTTTCATGTCGTTAAAATTGTCTGTTTTTCGTCGGTCATAGACAGTAGTAATGTCTAGTTGTTTCCACATCAAGATATTTTTCTTCCCCATCACCACCCCTTCTTTATTCTTTTATTATTATTTTCCAAATCCTCGCCAGTCTGCGTGTTCGGATACTGTGGTAGATTCTGTGGTCGAGATGTGCGTGTCTCCATATCGGCCTCGATCTTCATCATGAGCTCCTCCTTCAACCCGAAGGGGGATAGAATGGAGTATTTGAATAGCCGGGTTCAAAACTAATCAATATTTTTTTTTTATTTCATTGAGTGTGAGTGTACGTCTGTCTGTGTGTGTGTATGTGTTCAGATTGGGAAATGGGGAAAGAAAAGCGCTGGAGAAAAAAATGATGTGCTTGGGCTCAAGAGAGGTTCGCTTTCGTGTTTGATTGTCCTTTTCAAACTGGCATATCGTGTCTCCTTTAACTCACGCAGAGCCTCCCTTCCCGTCCCATCTCCCCTTAATCTTTCCCCATCTCCTCCAACCTCTCTCCATTCTTTCTTTGCTTCTAAATCCTCCACCCCCCCCCCCTTCTCCTTTTTAGTAAGGAAGCAAAAGAATCCCAGTTCCCCCCTCCGGCCCCTCCTTCCCACCCGTCCATATATTATGGACAAGTTAACCCCTACCCACCCGGGCCGTGCTTTCATAGTCTTATCCACGAACAATCGAAAAGCACACACTCACACGCACACACCACATCACAACTGTCAGCTGTTTGGCTGAAGCTGCCTGTCTCTTTCTTTGTCCCCGCACGTCTAGCGGCAGTGTGGAGGATGGAAAGGGGCCATGGCAGGCTTCCTCTGTCTGTCAGGATAATGAGTGCTTTCTGATAGTACGCACGCCCTTTGACACACTCGAGTTGCAACGCTAACCATTATGAGCGCTACAACACTACTACAACACTATCACTACAATCAGAAATTCAAAGCAGGTTCACTGTCGAATTCCTGGGTGTTACTGTTACCGGTGGCTTAATCTAGACTTTGCTTTACTCGATATCCGAACATAGCCGCAAACCACTCGGGGATTTTGTAATCCAATCAGGAATATAGTACGAAATTAAACTTTTGACCATCATTTGTCTCAATAGCGAGTTCGTTTTTCCTTATATAAACCTTTTGGTTTTGTTGTTGTAAATTACACTGAGAGTATTCTGCCAAATGCATTGTGAGAAGAAAGGGCAGGCGAATCCGCTTTTTCGTGTCATCACATTCATATTACCAAATACAGTAAGAACGTAAATCTTTTACTAAACAAGCCAGAAATATTGACAGCTCTTAAATCTAATATGAGTTCATGAGTAACGGCAAATTTCGTGCCCTTTTTTCATTAGGATTTAGCTGTTGGCAAGAAAGTGTTTTCATATGACGGAGGATTAGTAAGTTAATTAGTAAGTTAACAACTCCATACTTTTTCATTTTTTAGATCAACGCATGTGGCGGTCCAGTGAAGTGTGGAGATCCCCACAGACTTGTTTATTGTGTTATTTCATTTATAATTCACATTTCCACATGATTGAGGCACACGGGTCATATAAACAAAGAATGTGAAGGGAATTGAAAGCTTTTGACCAGTAATGATGGTGGGCTTACCGAAGCGTAAAGCTGTGCATTGTCTCGATTACTTTGTAGAACGCTTTCGCCGACAGGATTCCAGTTCATCCGGCGATTTTTTCAGTTGAGGCTCGGTCGTTGTCACTTCCTAGAAGCAAGACATGCATATAGATGGTAAGATTCATTTTCACTGAGTGGGGTTTATACTAGATAGGTGTAGTACACTGTCTTGTAGAGGGTTCTTTGTCCCCCCCCCCCCCCCCCTTTCCCCAACTTGCAGGTGTGATAGAGAAAGGTGAGGGGGGGGGGGGTGACTGATAGAAAATGAAGGAAGTCATTATTGAAAGTGGACAATACATAAGTTCACCCATGTGTCAGAAGAAACTGCTGAAGTAGTATTGTTTCAGTAGTGATGCTTTACGTTACGTTTTATATACGTCTTTCAACCTCCCGGTGGAGGTTATCTCGATGTAGTGATGCTGATTCATGTTCAAGAAATGAACGTTTAGGTCCAAAGATGCTCCACTATAGTATCAGATGAATATGTTGTTACTGTAGTATAATGTCATTTTGGGATTTAATTAATATACAATGTGAATGAGCGAGGTTTTGAGCAGACCAGCCCCTTACTACTTGTGATGCCTTTTCTAGACAGTTTGGTTAATAGTTTGTTGAAATGGTTCTTAAGTAAACGAAAGAAGTGTTGTATTGCACAGGTGGTGTTTGTTATCTCTAAGCACAACATGCGCAGGGTTGTGAAATTTGTTTATCAAGACCTATCAGTGAGTGTTTTAAATGTTTGGGTTGGTAGTATCAATGACAGCATTTGAAGTTGTGATGATCATTAGAGAAGTTTTTTGGTGAGCACTCTCTGTCACAATTATTAGTGTTGGATCAGCACTTTCTATCATAATTGTTACTGTTTGTGTGGTGTCATCAGAATCTGTGACAGCTTTGTGAGTTCACCCAGTAAAACCATGGGGATATTTGTCCGTCTATCGGTCTGTCTGTCTGTGTGATTGTCATATGCACTATTCAATTTGGCTGTGGGTCTGTTTTTTTTTTTTGGGGGGGGGGGGGGGAGAATAGAAAACAGGACCAATAGTTCAGCATATACAGTTGCTGCATTAATTATGTGGGAGATTGAAGGCTAAGGTGTTGGTCTTGTGTAAAGACAGTGAAGTTAGTGTGCTATCTTCTGCCGTGGATTACGTCGTGCGTCCACAGTTATTTGCTGATTAGGCAGTCAGTACTATAAATGATGTTTGTATTATCTTCCGAAATCGAAAACGTGAAAGTAAGACGAGTGGTAAGTGGCTTGCAGAACCTCTGTAGTGCTTGTAAGATAGAGATTGGTTTATCAGGGAGCCTTGGCTGAGGGGGAAAATAAGAGAAATGGTGGATAATTGAAATGCCAAGCACAGTTGTACATTATTTCAGTTAAAGCGAGAAGAGCAAGGCGGGGTCTGACACATTTTTGTTTAGCACGACAGGTAAAAATCTGTTTTTCATCTAATTCTGCAAAACTGGGCGAGTTATAAACGATTGCCGTGTATATGGGGCAGTTCGGGAGAGCGGTGGAAGCGGTAAAGACACGGTGAAGGAAAATGAAAAATGTCTTGTGTTTATGGTAAGGGGAAGTGGGAAAAAATGGAGCGGGGGGGGGGTATTCTGAAATATGCAGGTCACACATTGTTATCTTTGTTGGAATCGAGACTATTTAACGTTTTAAGAATACAATTTATTGTAGATGAGATCGGGAGAAGGGAAGGTGCGGTTGGTGAAGTAGGGAAGGAGGAATGTCGACGGAGGAAAGAAAACACGTTTCCTCCTCAAGGAATATTTAATATGCGGGCACGTTTTGTTGTCTTTGTATGAATCATAGCAATAAAAACAGTTACAGAGAACAATGTTAAAAAAGGGAGATCTGTACTTTTCCTTAATGAAGTATTTGAATATGCCAAGTCACAAGTATCTTTGCTGAAATCAACACTACTGACAATCTAAACACAGCTTTGTGGTGGTGGTTTAGGGGGGAGGGGATCTTTATTATGCGGACACATTGTTATCATTAAGATAATCGAATGAGTTTTACACTCTCCAAATTAGTTTGAATGTTTTCCACAGAACTCATTTCACTACCAACTATCCAGTTTCTACATGCCTGCAGCAGGTGTAAACCGTTCTCCTCACCGTCTTTGTGGTCAGGAACGATCTGCTTTATTTCGAGGTTGCTTTGTGGTGGTTGAGTAATCATACTTTGGCATAATGCGTTACCTCTGACCTCCCTCTCTCGCCTGCCTTTTTTTTGTTTCCGATTGCCGACAACACTATAACAACATATCAAGCATGGTGTAGTGAGTTGGTGAGGCAGGGGGAAGGAAACGTCTTAGACATGGGAAGCGTACGCTGGAAGCACCGACAGATGTGTTCCGATAACTGATGAATGTGTGTGCTTAGTGATGGGCGGGAGACAGGTGAACTATAGGGTCATTAGGTCACGCCAGTCGGCTCGCTTTCTCCCCTTCCCCCTCCCTACGTGTCTTTCTCTCGTATCTGTTTTTCGTTTCACGTTCCTTTTCCCTTGCACACATCATGTAGTTCTGCCTTTCTTAGAGATTTCTATATCAACCTTTGATTTCTGTTTCATGGCTGTGTACATATATACATCACTATCTTTATTCCATTGCACCTCTCCGCTCTTCTCTCCATGTCTTTCTCAATATCAGTATTTCCCTAGGCCCTGCCTCATTGTTTATTTTCTCTCTCACTTTCTCTCTCTCTCTCTCTCTCTCTCTCTCTCTCTTGCTCTGTTTCCCCCCTTTTGTCTCTCTTTAAAATGGCCCTGATGGGAGATCTATGTATTGAGCTCATTCTTTCCACTGTTTCGATGGTTTATCTGTGGAGTCCACAGACTAAAGAATATGGTTTGTATTATTACCGTATGTGATAACTCTCGTCCACATTCAGAATGTGAGACAGGATCGTTCTGACAAAGTTCAAAATGATTATTTTTCAAGTTGTCGTAGTGCGTTGTTTCGTTGATTGATATGATATAACAAGTCCGACGTTAATTATTGTGGTTGCAAACCGCGTTGATGCCCTCTTTGTAGTGAACGAAAGCGAAAACAATCGGTGTAATGTCAGTACGTTAGGTTTAATGGTTATTCAAAATATAATTGACTTTTAATATGTTTTGTGACGTCAACTTAGCTTTAATGGTTGTTCGGAGAGTAATGCACTTTTACTATGTTTTCAGACATGAATCCATTAATGGACCACGACAGCATGTAATTGCGTATGACTTCTTGGCATCGTGACAGTGACAGTGAATCGTTTCTACTTTTTTGTTTTGTATGGTATTTAATCGTGTTGCGGTCTGATGTCTTTGGGGTTTTGTTGTTGTTGTTGTTGTTGTTGTTCTTGTTGTTGTTGTTGTTGTTTGTGTATGTGTGTGTAGAGGTGCGGGAGGAGGGTCTTACTTTGGAATCGAGTAGCTCACTCCTGTTGCTGTTTATTTTTTTCCAAATCCTCTTTGGCATGCCAAGTATCTGTGTTTTGCCACAAGGATGTCTAAAAAGTATAAACCGGTGTGCCCTTTTAGCTTTTATATTTATCGAAAGTGAAAGATTAGTGTGGATCTTCATTGTGCACAGTACACAAACACATATCTCCTAGTAGGGGCAAGTGCGTAAGGGTAATAAAATCAGTTGAAAGTCGCAGATTATCCGTAGGGAGCTAGAAACAGACTCGTTTCTTGTCCTCAACGGACCCAGGAAGAAAAATGGTCGCCTCACTCAAGGATCAACCTGCCGTTTATATTGCTGTTTAACTCTTCAAATATGATTGTTACATGAACATTTCTTGAGGTTGACTCATTGTGATCGGTTTCATGTCTGTTTTGAATAAGAGCCACAGTCTGAATTTCATTGTGTGGGTTGTTTTATTTGTCATCGTAATGTGATAGGGAAGTGTGTAATTCATTATATCATAGAATCACTGAATAATATGTATCAACAGTTGTGTGGCGGGATTGTGTACATGGTGATGCTGTTAAAATCTGTAGGTGTTGGGGAACTGTATCTAGTTATATCAGTTATAGAATCAGAAGTGATACACAGAATAACAGTACAGTGTACATAAATAACAAAGGTTTATACGTTTTTTGTTTATTTGTTTGTCTGGGTTTTTTTGGTTTTTGTTGTTTTTTTTTTTTTGGTTTTGTTTTTGTTACTGTTGTTCTTTTTAAACCCTGAACAGGATGCATGTGGCGAGAAAGAAGTTTTGAGATCAGAGGAACTATAGTTTTTTTTTCATGTTCATGCCTGTATTGTATTGTTTTACCAACACATCTCAAAATCTGTATTTCAATTTTTCAGGCTGAGAACATTTACAATGACGAAGAACCAGAACAAGCTGTAGGAGAGCTGGAAGCACCAACATCCTAATTTGATATTCGTTGTTTTGCACACATTGACTTGTACGGCTAAGATCCCATTCAGTATCAGACCAGCAGACCCCATTCATCATTTGTCACATTTTTATACATCAATTTCCCACCACATTTTCTATGGGAATGTTGAAACACATATGCATATTTCCGTACTGTTTTTGAGATGACACTTATTTATGTTCGTCTTGTGTATGGTTCACAGTTTGATGATCAAAATTTATTTCATTAAAGCCTGAACTTTAACTTTTGTTTGTCCCAATGTTTATTCATGTTTCTTTTTTTTATTCTCCTATTGTTAAAGAGAAATGATAGTGGCAAATTTTGGCAGCTTGAGCAGTTGTGAATTATATAAAAATTCAGTCAGTAAGAAGCAGCCATCCTGTACTCATATCTGATGAAAACTGCAATTAAGTAGTGATGAAAATTGTCACAGACTAATCCAGTGAGATAAATTTTGGCAGCATGTGGGGGATTATTACATTTTTTGTGCTGAATTTCACTGAAAGCTCAGAATGCCTATTTCTGTACCGTGTAGATCTAATGATTGTACATGTACATGTATTTAATAATTAATGTCTTCATTTGTGGCTATGTGCTTTTATTCCTGGTTAAAGGTTAGTTCACATACTAAAATTAAAGCATGTATATGTAACAACTTTGACAGTACTGGCTTTGTCACTGACTTTGTTGTCCCTGCATGTAATACATATACATGTATTTTATGTTTGTTGATCTATCATCTCATATTTGAGACTGACTTCTTGTTGCTTTGCTGTGAACCTTGTCCTTGCGCTAGACTTGTTTTACATTGTCTTACATTTTCTATACCTCTGATTGACTTAGTATAAAGTGTTTCATTAGTCTGTGATCCGAGAAAAATGCCGTTTTCAAAGCCAAAAAAATGCCCACAAATGTGCAACTCGCGAATTACAACAGATTTTTATAATATTTCCAGACAATAGTCTGCGCAGCCCATTAGCGAGCATATACTGTATTAACATAGGCCTAATTACAGGTACATGTAATAGGATTAGTAATTAACAGAAACACTTTTTTAAAAAAAAAAAGGTACTGCTCACATGTATAATCTCCAGATCCTCACTCCATAATTATAATTCAAACATGATAAATACAAGATCAATGTAGAGGGCAAAAATCTGGTGCCACTGCATTTATCAAAGGTCACGATGAATAAAGTTGATATAGTTGAACATCTTTTGTTGTACCTCAGCCTGCCAAACCGCCATACATATGCAAAAGTTAAACAATTTAACTTTTAAGTCCCCTGCGACTAAGTCTATTCAGCCAGTCACATAAGTTTCCAAAAAGGGTGTACTAATAATGATTAAAAACAGAAAAGGAGGTACATGTATTGGTTGTCAAACATAGGCTCTGAAAATGGTACATGTATTTAACATTCACATGACAATTTTTGACATTGATTCAAATTATGTTCTGCTGGATCATCAAGTGAGCATTTCAAATATATATCAAATCATATATTTAGCAATTTCTTTATGTGCAGCAAGAACAGATTTTCTTTTGTGATTTATTACCAAATGGCAAGGAATGCAAAATAGGTAATTTGCCTACCGAGACGTACGTGCACTCCTTATACTCAGCATGTTGCTGGTGTGGCATGACCTTCAGTCCACTTTTAGAAGTTTGTTGTGGTCTGTTGATGAATTGGTCCATTTCTCTTCTATTAGAGGTTTAGATCTAGGCTCTAAATATCTTTCAACTATTGACCACTTCTATCACTAAATCTAGAACTAATGACTTGACCCAAGCCATGCACCAAAGAAAGACAGTGGTCCTCTTCATTGCAACCAATTTTTCATTCCCCCGATACAACACTGATTTTTGCATGGATGGGTAGCCATTGCGTCAGCCCAGTAGACTTGTTCATTTTCAGGGTCACATCTTCATGGTTTCATACTCGCAATGTCAGGCAGGCCTAAAGTTGTATTTCTTTGCTGGAAGTTCTCCTCTCTTCAGTGTTTTCCTTTTATCCCTTCTTCTAATTGTTCTATACATGTATTTTGTCCCTCTCCATAACAGAAGATCTAAATTCAGATCTAAATTATGCAGATCTAGATCTGTTGAGGACACGAAGCCAGGCTTGATCATCGTCACTACTCGATTTGGAGGTCTCAGAGTCCGGTTCTGGCTCACTCACATACATGTATTCTGACCCAGAATCATCATATTCATCACTTTCAGTCTCCTTACCCGACAAAATACTCGTACGTGTATTTAGATTTTTTTATATTTTTTTTTAAGGGATACACAACGGTGTTTTCTCGAACATTCTGATGGATTTTTTGTAGATCTAGACGTCTGCTAGACGATTGTTTACGTTCTGACTTTATTAAGTGCTGTAGACTATTTAGAGGTCAACTGTAGTCGCAACAGTAAAGAAACCACTAGATTTATTGTTTTGTTTTCGTGCCAGGTAAGAAAAGTCCGCCAAATTTATAAAATTTCAAAATCAACAAAAAATTTCTATTCACTTACAGTTACATATATACATGATTAAAATGTGCAAAAATGCGAAAAAAAAATGCTAAAAAATGTCAAAACGGCGAAAAGTACGGCAATCGTGCGGCAAGGAGGTAAAAATGCGGCCGCGTTTTTCTCGGATCACAGATTAGTGTGTAGCCTACCCCCTTATTATATTATTTCAAGTGTCTCTCAATCTACTGTCTGTCAGTTTTTGAAAGAGGTGGAGAATGTGTTTTAGCTTTGAACAAAGTCTCTCTCTTTCTCTCTCTCCCACATTCTTTCAATGTCTCTTTGAAAGTCTGCCATTTCTGAACTCAAAAATAATAAAAAGTAGAAATGTTTGTGTAGTATAAAAAAACAGCTCTGTAAATTACATGTATGGGGTATAAGTACATGTATAAATACTTTATGTACTTAATGTTTCTGTATCATGGTCATTCTACCCTAAGACAACACTGATTCTCCGGTTACGGTTTGTGTAAGCTTTTCAACCTCCTGTCGTGGTGGTTATCACAGCTGTACAAAAACGAAACAAACAAAACAAAACGGACTGATTCTCCTATCCAACATTCAACACTTAATGTTCGTCTTCTTTTACATGTATCTGGTTGAAAAGTAGGTAGAATGGCAGCAGTCCTGCAAAATTTCCAAATGTCTACCCACAGAAATTCTCACCATAAACAGGGCAGGTGCTTAATAGCCAAGATAGCCCTACTTTTTTTTCGGATTGAAGAACTACACTCTAACACGGTTAAAATGAAATTTGCGGAGAATGGAAATCATTTTCGTTCTATCGCTAGTTTGTTGTATCCGAAGAGGCTAAATTGAAACCAGGATGCAAGTTAAA
>JBCEWB010179705.1:0-10025 GCA_039654565.1 Peronia peronii
CCCCCCCCCCCCCCCCCCCCCCCCCCCCCCCCCCCCCCCCCCCCCCCCCCCCCCCCCCCCCCCTCCCCCCCACTCATTATCGGCATTATTTGCCTCTAGAAACACAAGAGGGAAAGAGAACAAAGAGAGAGAGAGAGTGAGAGAGAGAGAAAGAGAAAAGAAGAGAAGGCTGGCCACAAGGACAATAGACAGCAGAACCCGTTGTTAATGCAACCGCACTAATAGAATTACAGCACACATTACCCTATCAGGCTATCCCCCCCCCCTCCTTTTCCCTCTCGCTCTCTTTCCCCTGTAATCGAGCCTTCTCCTAGTGAACTCACCCAGGGGCGTCACCAGCCCGCCTCAGCATGGCTTGTCACAGCCATCCCTGTCATCTGCCCCATGCGTTTAAAAAATAAAGAACAAAAACGGAAGCCGCTCAGGCCATCCGCCATCTTCATTTTTCTTTACTTTTATTATTTCTTGTAGTTAGTTGTCCCAAATGGAAGTTAAAAGAAAAAAAAAACAACACACACACACAAAAAGAAAGAAACTTGGAGACGCGAAAAACGATAAAAAAAAAAAAGAGAGAGAAGTTTTGGCTCTTCCGCATTTTTCCCCATTTGTTTCTTCTTCTGGCGTTTTTTATCTCTCGAAATAAGGGTCTGTTGGCTATGATGTACCACGTGCTTTCATACCTCTCCTCCCATTGGCTGACCAGGGCAGCGAGTCTTGCTCTGGAACAAACCCTCGAGATCACATTCACTTTTCACCGCTTCGCAGAACATTCGGCTAGTGCTAAATACAAGCAGCTAATGTCTCATCTTCTGAGTTGGTTTTTCGTCTCTTTCTCAACTGTCTGATTTGTTTGTCCTCTAGTTTGCTCTATCTCGTTTCGTAGGGAACCCCCCCCCCTCCGAGAAAAAAACCCCACACTAAATAAATAAGTAAAAAACATAAGTATTTCTCTGTTTGGACTACACGAACTTCGAAATTAAAACAGAATGATAAAGATGAAATGGAACAAAACAGGATGCGATGTTAGAATGAAATGCAATAAAATATGAAAGCAAAAGCAAAGAAAACAAAATGAAACACCATAATGTAAACATAAAACCAATAAAATAAACTGGGCTAATCTAATTTAAATTAAACTTGAGTAAGTCGAAATGACATGAAGAAGAATTAAGATGAAGAATAAAATGAAAAAGGAAGAAAAAAAGATTAAGAGTAAATTAAAATAAAAGTAAAATCAAACAAAATGAAATACGAAAAAAAAAAATAATAAAGTACATTTCCATTTCCAAACAAAACTTAAGATAAAGGAAAATAAAATAGAATAAAATCAAATCAAATCAAACAATCTGAAAATCTGTACGTTGATGGTTTTTAGGAGACAAGTGGGTGAAATGGATTAGAGAGAAGAAAGAGAGAAAGTGTCCCCTCTCTGTTCCTGTCTGCTTTCTCGCCTTTTGTCCCTCTTTGATTCTTCAGACTGGATGTCTATACTGTCCACACTTCTTTGCTTGACGTGCCGCTCAGAGTGAGAATGGAGATATCGAAGTCTGGCGCTGTCCGAAGGTGGGACCATTCAGTAGCTTTTAAAGTATACACGCTAACCTTCATCCACCACAAAAGAGGGGCTATGCCGGGGTCGATGGCTTTGGCCTTTACCTCTCGATTAAACTAACCCGGGTTCATTTCTGCCAACACAATGAGAAAGATTTGAACGAATGAGCTTTCAGTGACTCTGTAGGGAACTGCTCTCCGGAGAGGAAAAGCCGATGTCCAGCCGTCAGGGATGATATTTAGGAGATCGTATGTGTATGTATCCATGTAAAAAAAAAAAAAAAAACCTTGGTCGTTCAAGTCGGATGAAGAGGGGTCGCTGTAACCATGTGGTTTGGCATCTGCTCCATGGTGAACTCACGTTATGGGTTGCAGGTTCGACTCCCTGATCCAGCCACTGGGGGGATGGAAGGATATGAAGATCGAAATCTATATGTTTTCTTGACTCAACAGTTCCCTGGCTTCTTGGTAGGTAAACCCGACGTCTACTCTTCTCAGATAAGGGGAAAATATATTTCGGCGGTCCGTGTGTACGTTATGCATGTTAAAGAACCCTTGGCAGTTAAAATTCGATGAAAAGTAGGCGGGGTGCCGCTGTCTAGGCACAATTTTCGAATTCCGAAATTTCTACCCACGAAAATTCTCACCAAAACAACAGGCAACCACTTAAAGTCCAGATAATCTTTCTTTCTTAGGACTGAAAGGCTTGAAATATAGATCTATATTTACAGATATATGTACTTGGAACTGGGCACATAGGCGCCATAATGCCCATTTACCACTGGCAGATCCATATGCAAGTTGTGGCGATTTCAGTGCATAAGCACCCTAGTAATTATCTAGTGCTATCGGTTCTATAAGCATCAGACATTGTCATATTTTAAAATACCACGTTAGAATTAGGATTAGGGCTCAGGTTAGTGGTTACGGTTAGGATTAGGAATTGAATTAGCGTTAAGATCGAATAATCCAAAGGCAGTCCGTTGCCTCTTAAGCCCTGAGAGCCCTTCATCTTCTCTTTATCTGTCTGTCTGTCTGTCTAACTGCAGCCATGAAAAAATCGGTTGTGAAAGTGCAGGCTAAAAGTGCAAAGGCTTCCGTGCACAGTGAACTTTCTGCTTGGTCACACACACACAGACAGCACACGCTGCAGACTGCACGACGTCCAGGGAAAAGGGGCCAAACAGGAATGAAATTATGGCTCTTAGACACAGACTTGACAAAGCCGAGATGAAGATCACACTGGCAATTTGATTTGCTACATAACTCACCCAATAGACTATTTTGTTACGCTTCGTTCTCGTTTGCCAATGGCCTTTCTAAAGTGTCATCGTCCCTACGTTACTATAATCATAATTAGTGTAATTAATTATGGTCATTATTATTGTTTGTCATGGCTATTTCCGTTATTGCAATAGAGTTCACCAATATCGCGGGAAATCCATTGACATTGACATTGCCTCGGGCGCAAGTTGCCTCACTTCTTGGCTTGACAATGTTACGATGGGTAGGTCATTTTTGACTAAATTCTTCGCTATGAATGACAGACTTAGATCTAATAAATTTCAAGCCTATTGAACCTAAATTGCCCTTCAAATAATAATAGTATCGCTAGTGAGTAATGTTAATGATTTAATTATGTAGGAAAATGCTTGGCATTCTTTCGGCCAAAAATCCCGTCGGGTTTTCCATAATCTTGTGTTCTGCTACGACCACTGCTGTTTGATTGATAGTGATAAAAATATACATATTTGATATCATTCACTATGTGATATTGATAGCTTTACTGGTTCGGACGGGTGAGTACGGCTGTAGGAGTGTGTATGTGTGTGTGTATGTTAGTGTGTGTCAGAGTGAGTGTTTGTATGTATGTGGGCGAGAGGTGAACCGGTGGATAGATGGTTGGATAACGAAAGCCCATTGCCCAGTCTCTCGTCCCCTCTCTGCCTGCCTATCCATCTTTAATACGACGATATAAATATAATGACACTGGTTCACTTTCACCGGCAGTATCCGTTTATTTGGCTGTCTTGTCTATACCGACATAGATCTAGGTATCCACGACCAGCCCAATGTTTCCTTGGCTTACAGCGACTCACACGCCACAAAGTTTGTTTGCTCATTTATTTGTCTATCTCTCTCTCCCCCTCGCTCCTTCTCTTTGCAGTTCTCTCCCTCACATCCTCACTACGTTTCTCCTCTCTCTATCTCTCTTCAATCCCTTCCCAGTTCCACTAATCTATCCCCCCGACAAGTAACTGATAATCTAATTTCTATCAATTTCCTTTCTGCTAATTTAACTGTCGAAGGAGATGTTAGGAAACAGACACAACAAAGACGGTGGCGGTGACCACAGCAACGAAAACAATCCCAGAATCAGAACTTAGTACAACGAAAAGTTACAGTGACCATATCGACGAAAACAATCCCAGAGCTATGACGTGGAATAACAGTACGTCGCAGTGATGGCTGCAGTCTCGGAATGTCCTACGATGAGACCAGGACATGCAGACATCGAGCCGAAGGTCGAGTGATGGTGTCCGTTGAGCAGAAAAACTCAACTTTTCCACATGGGGACATTTTGGAATGAGATGTACGCCATTCCCGAAAGCGACAGTCTATCGGAGATTTCAGGAATGAAAGAAGGGGTGGGGGAAAGAAGAGAGGAAGGAGGAAGCCGAGTGATCTTTGCTGGGGCAAGGAAAACAAAGTCAGCCGAGGATATGAAGTGAAGGGGAGGGGGGGGGGGGAGAGAGAGAAGGAATCAAGATCTAAATAGAGAAAGTTTTGCAAATTTCATTGGCCAGTATGGAGCTTGTATGCTTGACCTGGGCCGCGATGAAATAAAAGATGGCAAAGCTGGCGGAATAAACAGGGGGCGGGCACACATCAAGGAGAGAAATGGCCCAGGTGCTATTTTTATCCCTGTTTAACCACTCGAAAGTGTCGATCTCTCGAAGGTTTTTCTTTGCTCTGTTGATTATTGTTGTTGTTGAGAAAATGGACTCCTTGTAAGAGTCAGAGTGAACCAATGGGAGGGACGGAGGCTCAGTCATTAATCTTTTAACCATGGAAATGGCAGTTCTACGTTGAATCACGCAGCTCTTGGGGTGTGGTTATCACAGCATGAACCGTTACAGGTTGAACCGTTACGAACAAGGACAGGATGGCATCCAGTTTATGATAAGAATTTTCTGGCGAATGCCTTTTTTTTCCCCTCATCTCGGTCTGTTCATTAAAGCCCACAGCGATGTTGCAAGATAATGAATGGATGATAGGTTTGTGTTTGTATTAGGGTTCAACAGCACATCAGCACGATCACGGCTATATTGTGCCAAACACGGTAAGATACGTTTACACATCAGGAAAAGAGAGGAAAGAGAGTGGGACAGAAGACAGGAGCAAGGAAAGAGAGAAGAGATGTCACCCCTGGAACGTCGAGGATGGCATTTCATGGGAGACACCCCACCGTAAGCAGGCTTTCACGGCCTGCAGGTGGGAGCAAAGAACCTCCTTATATCCCGGGCCCCCGCGGGGTTGAATAGATGATAATGAATGAATGATAACGAATGAATGATAACGAATGGATGATAACGAATGGATGATAACGAATGGATGTCAGTGAAGGGACGATTAGCTAGAAGGACGCAAAATAACGACGGGAATGCCTTTTTAATGCAGCAGCCTTAAAGACCCTTGCATATGGGGCTTAACTGTAAAAATCAGAGCATCCTAGCGAGTTCTCACAAGACCATTTGTCTTTGTTGCATCCACGGTATGACAGAACTAATCGTGGGACACATTATGTAACATTTAATATTTCATCATTTGAATCAGGAGCTTTATGAAAGTTTCCAAACAATGGACACTTAAATTTGCCCCCCCCCCCCCAACCCCGTTTCCCCCTCTTCCTCCAGAGGTCCTTTTTCTTCTCGCTATGTTTTCACTTGCTATCCTGCCATTTCCATTTGTCAATTATTTCCTATGACAAAGTTCTTTACAGAAAGTCTCAGCCCTTTGTCAACAAGACGGTTTATTCTGCCATATCGTAATTTAACATAAATCTGCTGCCATGGAACCACACCCACCACGGAAATATTTCCATGAAGTGAGCTTTGTTAATTAGTGAGACCTAATCGAGGGCGTTACACAAATTCACTTCACACAGCATACCATCAGCGATACGCTTGTCAAGTGTCACAGTTTTTCTTGGGTCTGTCTTATCCTGAAGTTATTCATGAGATTGGAGTCTATGTATACATGTGGGTGTAAATGTGCCTTACATGTAGCATAAGTTATGGTTCGTCAGTTGCAAAAGGAATTGCCCTTTGATGACAAATAAAGCTATAATATCTTATCTTAACTTATCTTATCTTAGCTTAGCTTATCTTTAATCTATTTATCTTGTTCTTGATTCTTCTCCCAGAACTGGGTGTTTGTCTCATTGAATCATTCTGGACTCTGAATAAAATCTGAAAAGGGGTCCTCTGTCCCTGATGCACCTTTCCCATTCTGTCTCTTACTCCATTCTTCCTCTTACTCCATTCTCCCTCTTCCTCCTTAGACAAAGAAAATACTTTAGCTATTTCCCTGAATAATCAATAAAATCAAGAGATCTAGGCTTTTAGGCATCTCTTTGGTCTCGACGATTTGAATTGTGTTGTGTGGGTGCAGAAAATCATGTAGGTGAAGTCTTTTCGGCCACACAATGGGAGACAACCATTGCCAACAATAGTTTGAGTACAGTCCCTTTGCCGTTCAACCTGGCCCGTCTAGTGTTTTAACTAGACGTAGAGGAATTTACAGATAAGAGACTGAAAGGAAAGAAAAGGGTGAAGGCGGAACAAGAAAGGCTGGGGAAGGCACCAAATGTTTGGAGAAATGGAGAAGTGATGTGCTGCATGGTTAGAGAGGCTGAATGCCCGGTGTATCAGAATGGATTCCTCCTCCATCGGCCTGTGCACGGGCGAGCACATAGCAGCGGTCTGACAGGACAGTGTGAGTGAACAGGTCGGGCTTGGGTGATTGGATAATGGATGGATCGATGAACACAAGGAAAACAATGGATGGATAAACTAATAGACACACAGACAGGGGAACAAATGGTTGGATGAAATAATACGTGCCAGTTTTGACATTTGAAGAAGTGAATAGCTCTGCTCACACGTGAATATCATGCTGTCTGTGAGAACTGGATAGTTATCTATTATGTCTTTCGTTATTTATAGTAACAGCCCTGCTCATCTTTAACAAGCTTTGATAAGCCGTCTTTTTATTACAATTGAATTATTTCCTTACCCAATCAAATACACCTTTTATTCATATAAGGAGATAACTTATAATATAGCATCACTTCATTCTTTAAAAAAAAATGTAATTTGTTCACTGTGTATTATAATATCTGAGAACCTTTTTGTCCATGTTCTTTCAGGGAAAAGCGATTCTTTCAAAATTCGTTAGATCAATGTTTGTGGCGCAGTAGAGGTTACTCATCATGTCGTGTTTTCCAATGTTGTTTGTACTTTGTGGGCTGGACAGGTGAGGGCGTGAAGGCTGACGGATACCTGTCTCGCGAGCTGAAATCTTTTCATGCTAGATTTTTGTAAACACCCTGCACCATTGGAAGATGTGTGGAGTTTTGTGATCACTCTCTTTCAGAACTGATTGTATCTCATAGAATGAACGAGAAAAAGAAAATGCAAGATCCTCGTCCCTGTTTTGTTTCAGCCGGTGAGGTGTCCCAGATCATCAAGAGGTGGCACCATCCGAATATCGGAGCATTGGCTTTTGACATCCAACTAGAATTCCAGACACAAACAATAGAAATGAAACGAAGTCTGCATTTTGTCCATGCAGCCAAACAACTCTGAAAACGATAGAGTGGTCACGTTTCACTTGATTAGCCCAAACATTGTTGGCCAGGTGACCAAAGTAAATCAAATCATTTTAATTCTAAAATGGCGTCTTCCGTGAACATGTCACCGGTATTTGACAAGCCCTTCACCAGGATTAGGATTAGGTTAAACACAAACTTAACCACCAAATCTACATATCATCCAGATTCTAAGTCTCTACCCACCATCCTGATCCTAGGTCATCAGATGAAACCCTAAATTTATAGTTTATCCTTTACTAGATCCGGAGATCCAGTCTGAATCTTTAGATCTCCAGCCAAGACAGTGCTCCTTTCTTTCTATTTCAACCTGTGCGCCAGGGCAAAGCGATTATGTCATAGTTTGACCACATGGACACTCTACCCGCCCCTAAACCTGGATGTTTCGCTAACAACAGCATAAACAAAGCAGTTCTGGCAAAAGTGACATGAAAAGATTGGCTTTGTTTTCGGCTCTGAAGACAAGAAAGCTTTCACTGGGATTGGTACTTACAGCAGTAGCCATAACTGGCGCAAGGGGTATCTCAAAGCAGGGGACAGCAGGGAGCCACAAGGAAATAATAATGAGCCTTTCTCGATTAGCTGGGTGGCTCTCCAGCACCAGAAGAACGTTGATGTTATTTTACCATAGTTTACTTCCGGTTTCCAACAACACCAACAAAGGAAGGCTCAGTTTAATTGGATATCTAGTCCACCATCAAAGCCTGAATTTTACAGGCTAATGTCTCCTAGCTGGGTTGATGCCTAGGACAAAGCATGGCTTTTTTGTTTTGTTTTCATTCTGGTTGGGATGTTCTGGTTGGGAAGGGCGGAAAGCAACAGTCCACCCTGTTTTTTTAGACTGCATATGTAGTATAGAAAAGTACTATAATCTGGCGTCTGGGTCACGTGCATGAATAATTTCATAAAGTGTTGACTTCTGCCCTAAAGTGGAGATTCCTTGAAAACTCGATACCGCGTATTAAGTACTGTTTCCATGACAATGGGTCACATGATTCCTGACAAAGCCAGTTATGACCCTTACAGCACAGCGTCTGCCAAGGGTGCAATCTTCTCTGACATAGCTCGATATCGCCACCCATTCTTTCACTTCCATCCGTCTGTCTGTTTCTCTTACATAAGCCATCAATACTACTAAGTCTAACGTCTGATCTATCCTATCCTGGAAACTTCGCCACCCATTCAACCACCACCCCTCTCTCTCTCTCTCTCTCTCCCGATGTACCAATCTGTCTGTTCTCCTGTCTGTTCCCCCTGTCTCCAGCAGTCTCAATCTACCACTGGGTAGACGCCACTCGCCAGACCTCGCATACCAGGGTCAGAGACTTTTTATTCCCGAGTCTTAACCACATTCCCTGCCTCAGCCTACATATACCCCCCTCCCTCCCCACCCCTGTCCTGCCCCCTCCAGTCTTTGTCTCATACACTATGGCGGAAAGGGGAAGGGGTGGGGGGAGAGAATCACGTGATCAAGCTCTGGTGCTCCGATTGCACTGGCCCGGGTTTTATATCTCAAATATTTCAGCATTTTATTTGACAGTATCAGCTTAATTCATCAGCCAAACATACAGCTAAAGAGAGACAAGCCGATCAGTTAGGCTGGAGAAAGGAAGGGAAAGGGGGCAGGGGGGCGGCTGGGGAGAAAGAAAGAAAGATCATAAAAAAGGGCCAAGATGTCTGGAATAAGAATGGAAAGAAAGGGGAGAGAAGAACAACCTCCACTGCAAGAGTGAGCAGGCCAGACGGATCGTCAAATCACTAAAAAAGTTTCAGAGACTGAACATCACAAAGGTGGCACGTCAGTCTGCCAGTGGTGTACTTATACATAACCACATCCCACATTCACTCGTCTGACTTAGTGTAGTTTTGAAAGTGATATCGTCTAAAAGCGTGGCAAACTGGGGTGATATGAAGTTTAACAAAAACAAAAAACTCAGTCTAGGGAGAGCTGTTCTGATGGCGGGGGTTCAGATCTTATGTAGGAACAAAGGAGAGAAGGAGAGATGAGGTGGTGAAATCCAATGTAAATTGAAGATTCAGGTCTCAAGAGTTTTTTTCTTTCTTTTTCTTTCTTTTTTTTCTTCTTTTTTTTCTTTGTTTTCGTTTTTCTTTTGTTTTGTTTTGTTTTTGTTAGGAGTAGAGTAGAGAAATGTAACGTCTTATATTTCTGGAGATGTGCACAGTAGGATGTGTTTGCGTGTAAGTTAACCAACTTTTATAAGGAAGCTCTGTTAGAAAGAGGTACAGACAAGGGTGTGCCGGCGAAATTTTGCAAAATCTAGAAAGTATTCGTCTCAGGTTTCTCTGTATTTCTGAATTAACAAAGAACGAGTTTAATTAGTCAAAATCATCCAGTCTGGATTGAAGAGCTTCAAATCTTGTTCTCTAAACGATTGACAAGTGCCTGAAGAGAACAGTCCACTTTAAGCCGGCTGTGGTAACGTGACCATGGACGACCATGCTACTGCTGTGACTTCTCTTTGTAAGCTGATTCTACAATTTGTTTTGTTTTTCTTAAGCCTTTCAATCCAAAGAAAGTCGGATTATCTCGGCTTTTAGAAGTTGCCAATTTTTGCTGAGA
>JBCEWB010179716.1:0-10025 GCA_039654565.1 Peronia peronii
CCCCCCCCCCCCCCCCCCCCCCCCCCCCCCCCCCCCCCCCCCCCCCCCCCCCCCCCCCCCCCCCCCCCCCCCTATCTATTTGCTTGTTTGTTTGTTTGTTTGTTTTGGCTCTCCTGTAAAATTTGATGGGACGTTATATCAGACGAGAGCAATGCTATGTCCATGCATGCCCCTACGTGGTGCGCGCTGCGACGCCTGACATTTACCTGACTAACTTACCTGTTTACAGTTTAGCCCGTAGATATCGATCTGCATAATGCATTGATCTATTCAAATAATGTATAGTTGTATCTGTAGACACGCTGAGGTCTCTGTTATCAGATCGTTAATCTAGGTCTGGCCCTGCAATTTTGGCCTTTGCACATTTCTATTCCCAGTTCCGTTCTTTTGCCTTATCTCGTATCAATATGACATGGATATCGAAAGGAAGGAAAGTGAGAGGAGCGGGTGGGGGGGGGGGGGGGTAGCATGGTGTCTATAATGCAAACACAGCCGGTTTGTGTAACGACTTAGGGCTAGCGTACCCGTGGATTAGTATCAGCAAGACCGCCGCTGGGGTATGTTGAGATATTTCTCCTATACCTGCTATGTTTATATTCGATGACTTTTTGTGAGTTTCCCAAAAACATTCCAAGTGACACAGGTAAAACAGTGTCTTTCGATGTAAAGTTAGAATGCAGTTGAGTCTGGTTAAGTCAATCTTTCGAGATCCAGGAACTTGTTGACTTCCAGCGAGGTTGACATTTAGCACTACAAAGATATGAAGAGGAAAATAACAGAACTGTCAAGAGGGGTTGGTTTGTTGCAAGAATATAATGTAAGGGGGTTATTTTATGTGAACTGTACTCTATATCAATGATTGTGGCCTATCCGTTTCATGTTTGCTAAGGTATTATGTACAGTACAGAGTGGCTTAAGTATATATTGTCCCTAACACTGTATCAGACAGTTATCGCAATATGTTATTCAGTCGGGAAATTGCTATTGATCATGCCGTTGTTAGGTTGTTGCTTTCAATAAACTTGTGGTGGTAGCGGTGGAAGTAATGATGGTAGCAATGATGGTAGTAGTGGTGATAGCAGTGATGGTAGCAGTGATGGTAGTAGAAATGGTACCAGCGGTGGTTGTAGTGATGGTAGCAGTAATGATAGCAGTGGTGGTAGCAGTGGTGGTAGTGTTGATGACAGCAGGGGTGATGGTAGCCATGATGGTAGCAGTGGTTATAGCAATAATGGTAGTATTGATGGTGGCAGAGATGGTAGCAGTGATGGTAGCAGTGGCTAAAATGGTAGTATATGTGATAGGTTGTTGTTCTAATGGTAGTAGTAAGTTATAGTACAAGTTGTGATAAACATGGAGTGACATTAGCTGTACTAGTAGTGGATGCTGTTGTATATCTGTAGCTATAGTATAGGCAATAATAGTAATAGTAGTGATATCAATAATAATGAAAGTAGCAATTGTAATACATGTAGTAGTAGCACAAACAAAAGAAACAGCAGCCATAATAGTAATGATAGTAAGATAGTCGCAATAGGGAAATAGTAATAGTAGTTACACAGTTTTCGTGTTTTATTTTTGGTGAGATTATGGACAATCCACATTACGAAGGGTAAAAATCTAACATGTTATATTGCAGTTTATTCCAAAATATGAATAAAGAGTTTGAGGACGTGTTTTATGGACATATTAAGCTTCATTATCACAACGCAATCACTGGTAAATTCCGAACAGGTCGGTTATTTCAAAATGTCAAATATGGGACATGGAGAGGAAAGGGGTAGGTCTTAGCAGCTATGAACTAAAAGATCCCAGTCGAGCCAAGCAAAGTTTGTATTGCCGAAACCCTACGGTATCTCTGGACGGAAACTCGAACGACACGCTTAAACAGGAGAATTGTGATCTTTACTGCCTGGAATATTTTAAACATTAGATAAGGACTTTGTCAATTGGTAACGAACGTAATATATTTATTCAAAACAAACAGACAGTGTGTTGACATGATGAGAAAGTATTGCGAGGGCCGAAATCTTGAACCTACTTAGTAACGGTGGATCCTTTGTCACAACAACCATCACTTCTATTATTGTTACTGGTATTATAACGCCTGAGCTTTAAAACTTTCACAGTTAGACATTCAATCTATTCCCGTCTTTCATAACTTTCGTAATTCACTTTTCACTGCCACGATCTGTACCCATCTCACCGCCGTCGGTGGGATGTTTCTCATGGAATGCCATTCTCAACGTTCCAGGGGTGCATCTCTCTCTCTCTCTCTCTCTCTCTCTCTCTCTCTCTCTCTCTCTCTCTCTCTCTCCTTGCTCCTGTTTTCTGTCCGGCTCTCTTTCCTACTTGATCAGCCTTTTTGACGTGTAAACGTATCTTACCGTGTTTGGCCCAATATAGCCGTCATCGTGTTGATGTGCCGTTAAATCCCAACACAAACACACAATCTGTGTCATTTCCAGAGGATTAAATTTCAACCAAATGTCCGGCCGGGTTCGAGCACAGTTTACACTGCCGTAATCTTACAATACCCTGGACAAAACATAACCGATAGGTTCAGTTATTGGAACTGAGACCTTCAATACTTGAAAGCTTGTGTGACTCTGCATTGTAGACAAAAGACGCTGATCTTGGTACTAAGAAGACAAAGATATCGTGCGACACAGACCGTGGCAGAGACAGAAAGAATATGAGAAATATGTTATGACAGTGGCAATAACCCGTCCCAATAAAGAACCAAAAGTATTTGAAAATATGGCCAGTGCCATCACTTTATTCAATTTTTGACATAACGAGTTCTATAGATGGTTGTTCGTTTCTTTTAGTGTATTAAGTTAGTTTCCGGTAGATGGTAGCTGTTCAATTTTAAGACATTTTATTTTCTATAAGATGACATTGACGATAACAGTGATGATAGAACCAAACGGGCTCTAAAATTTGGTGCTTGCAATATTTCATCAATTTCAGCGTATGGAGTCTTTTATATTTGTTGCATGTATATTTTAATGTATTAAATTGGTTAACAATAGACTGTCTAATTCTTGAAATTCAAGACAGTTCTGTAAAAGAACGATGATGCTAAAGATAATGACAATTGAACGGATGACATTAGAGTCAGTTAAAAGGTCATCTATATAGAGACGTCATATGAAACAACAATTGATGAACGGCCAAAACTGTTCTTCCAGGACAAAGGGAGAGGGAGGGCGAAGAGAGAAAGACAGTGTCAGAGAATGGAGAGAGAGAGAGAGAGAGTGTTGGTAGAATTCCTCTCATTCCCCCCCTTCCCCCCCTCCTCCCCCACTTCCTCCCCCATCTCCCTCACACTTCCACCCTTCCCGGATACATACAATTTTATCAGTCTTGAAGTCGTTCCAGCACAGTTATTTCCTTAAGAATTCGTGCTACTGATGACAACAGCAGATTTATTTATCATTCTATCGCTGTGGTTGTTGTTTTCAGTGTAACCATGGCAACCAGCGCCCTAAACAGCTCTCATCTTGTGACCCACATGATGGACCTGTATGAACAAGCAATGGAATATGGCGGTAAATCTCTTATCTTTCTTTCGTGTATGTCAATTGATTGTAGAGGATAAGCATATCAGCTATTGCGGCTTATAGTAGACAATCTCTTTTTACTCAATATGTTCATGCTTTCATTCTATATAATGCCTTATTTTCTTATTTTCTTTGCTCGTCATTGGGAGAAGGAAAGATGAGAGATGAAGGAGTTGGACACGGAGAAAGATGTTAAGAGACGTGGTGGAGGGGAAGGGGTGGGAGGAAGGAGCTGATTGGCAGGCTTGGTGAATCTTGTATTGTTGTTGTTGTTGTTGTTATTGTTGTTGTTGTTAATTTGTTTGTTTGTTTGTTTGTTTGTTTGTTTGTTTGTTTGTTTGTTTTTCAATAGCTATCCATGGTAATAAAATGCCTGCAATTTCTATGTTCGATGCAAACATCAAAATGAGATTAAAAAAAAAAAAATGTCACACACAAACATGCATATCCATGGACCGGTATAAACAAGCTATGGAATATGGCGGTAAATCTCTTATCTTTGTTTCTTGTTTCTCATTTGATCGTAGAAAATAGGCATATCAGATATTGAGGGTTATATCTAGAAAAAAAACAAAACAGAAAGAACTGTTGGAGCTGAAAGAAAAATCACCTAAGCGGGTTCTTTGATCAGTTACTTGCTCGCTAAATTGGTAGATTGATAACTTGTTTGTTAAGTGAGATAATTCCTGACTTATTTTAAGAGAATGGTTGTAAGATCAGTAAACAGATCAGTGAGAAAGCTCGTTTGACCGATTGATTCACAGATTAATTGCACTATGACTGAACGAAATCGATTGTTCATCGATTAATTGAATGAATAAATGATTGGTTTAACAACCGCTTGCTTAATTGATGAATGACTTAGTGATGTTTACTGATTAATTGAGCGATTGACTGATGATACGTCTTTGTTACTACTAGCTAATTTTTTTATGAATTACCAAAGTTGGGACAATTTTACAAAAATAACATTTTCTGCTGCTGAGCCCTCAGCCATGCGTATGTCACGCCTCAGTGCACAACAGGTAAACTTTTGGGCAGGGGTATCAGTTACCACTGGGAAGGCCAACTCCTCATTGGTTGAGTGTTTGCTTTTAGCAATTTGCCGATAATTGGTGGATTGATTAATTGATAAATTGAGTGATTAATGAATTGATTGACTGGTCTGTCGATCGATCGATCGATCGATTGATAACATCCATGTTCTATTTCTTCCCTGCAGATCCCCGTACCAAAGATTGGCTGTTTGTGAAGACACCTGCCCCTGCGGTCAGTGCTATGTTTCTCTACTACCTGACAGTCTGGCTGGGGCCAAGGCTGATGAGAGACAGGAAACCTGTGGATCTTAGCAACATTTTACCTGTTTACAACTTTGCCTTGGTCGTTTTCTCTTGCTATATGACGTATGAAGTAAGTCTGGATAATGCGGAAATATGATATGTATATCCGGAGACATAGCTTCGCATTTGTATGCACTAGAAGAATTGACCTATTCTTGTTCTGTCTTAGGTACTTTATCGGCCTAATTGGTTTCGGATGCAAGTTTGGCTTAGTCCGATCAAAAGTATTTCTCTCTCTCTTTCTCTCTGTCTTTCTCATACATACACTTACCTCTCTATCTCTCTTTCACAAGCACTCATTCACTCATACACTAACTCACTCATAACTCACTCACTCATTCTCTTCTCACTCACTCGTTCACTCCCGATTCACTCACTACTCACTCACTAAATCGCATTCATTAATTCACTCAATCTCACTCACTCACTTATCCTTCATTCATTCATTCACTCAATCTCACTCACTCACTTATTCACTCACTCACTCAACTCACTCCTTCTCTCTCAGGGAAGACACAGCTATAGCCTCACACTGACATTAATGAGAGATCGTCGTGCTCATTCCTATTACTTCCCTTTACCAGACACAAGAGGGACGGGACAAACAGTGTAAAGAGGACAAAAAAGCACTTCTGCATTTTTTACTTTAGACATACACCATGAAAAATTCCAAAAACATTATGATGTAAAGAGAATGTTTTCTTCTTATTGTTATAATTTTATCAAATTTTTTGGGCGATCACTCTTTCGAATGACAAGGTGTAAAGGGATTTTTTCCTCTTTACAATGTCTGCCATAGACGGCTTTGGCTGGGAAAGGGAAGTAATTCGGCTGGTCAAAATGATCTCCCCTTTCACGAGTCCCTCTTTTGGGAGGGACAGATAATTTTGCGAAACGATCTCCCATTCTGTGTCATTTCTTAAGCCTAGTAACTCTTCACATCAACGATTAAACAAAAAAAAAAATGGCACAATCATTATCCCTCTTTCACGTGTTTCTTCACACTGCTGCGGATAACATCTGCAAATCTGTGGAGTTTTTTAGAAAATGAATGCTATAATTTTTTACTGTTGTGCATAGAACAGCAGATAAAAGAAAGAATTTTTTTTTCTTGGTTTCTTCTTTTTTTTTAAAAAAAAATTGACAGAGAATAGCACGCAAAGTTATTTTAGGAAGAAATATCTTAGATGCTTGAATTCGTTCTTAGCTTTTTATACAACAGAGACAAAAGGAACTTTTTTTTTTTTTAATCGAGAGAAGATGGCACACAAAGTCGTTTTAGAAAAGAACAGGAAACAGACTTGGACCATGCAGTTTTTGTTATATGTCTTGGGTCTGTAACACATTTGAACTAGTTGGCGATTTTTTTTTCCTTCGGGTACGGCGATGCTCCCATGTGTGACACACGCCGTAGGGTTTGTTTGTGGTACTGTGGTATACGAGAACAGTGTGTACTATGGTTAGATCTAATCTTGTGCACCTGTGTAGATACCTGAGGAATCGTGGGGCAGATCGATAGTACTTTGTATAACTTAGTTATTTAATGGTTCTGGCATTTGGCGACCTGTGAATGAGCCTTTGTATACGTGTTCACAGGTTCCTCTGTCGGCTCATGTCGGCCGGCGGTTTCTAAATGATCTTTTGAAAAGTAAAGGAATGAATGGGTACTAGGAATGGGGAAAAGTTGAATTCAAGAGCTGGTGGGAGAGGGGTGGGGGTGGGGGGATGGCTGGGAGAGGGGGGGGGGGTGAAGTAAGCAGAAAGCAAAAAAAGACACATGAGAGTAAACGTATAAGTAAAGAGGGAACAAAGGAATTGGGAAAGGAAGGAAGGAAGGAAGGAAGAAACGAATGAACGATCGAACGAACGAACGAAGAGAGGGAGGAAAAAGGAAGGAATGAGAGGAAGGGAGGAAGGAAGGAATGAATGATACAGTATGGTGAAAAGATCGTGAATTCTGAAAAATCCACAGAACGAAAAAAAAGAGGACAGAGAATAAATGACTGGGAGAGGCTCAAGAATCTTGTAAAACTTTAACGTTGTTATTGCAATGTTATTGTTTTAATGTTATTAGTGTTGCGTTGTTATTGTTGATGTTATCGTTCTTACTGATTATGCCCTTTCGTTGTTTTTGTTAATGATGTTTCCTTATTGTTGTTTATGTTATTGCGTTGTTATTGCTGAGGTTGTCGTTATTGTCAGTGATATTGTTGCTGTATTGTAGGAGGTTTTTGTGTTGTAGTTACTAATTGTTGTTAATGTTATTGTTTTGTTATTAGTTACTTATAACCGCCATCTTGATTATCATAACCCTCCATCCAGTTCTTCATGTGTGCCTACCTCGCCAGTTACAGCCTGGGCTGTCAACCTGTAGATTACTCGGACGATCCTTTAGCACTGAGGGTAAGTGAGTGGTAAATTGTTTAACCCCGGTTTTATTGTTGATTGAGTCATCAGTCATTTGTTTCAGTCAGGATGTTTTGTGTTGGGGGAACGAGTTATAATAATTTGTCAGTTGGTGGCCTGTCAGATTCTGTACCAATTTACTAATAATTTTGTCTTACTTATATTCCTGTTTATACTTACGTATTACTTTATACTTTAAACAAACAACAACAAAAAAAAAAACGCAAGGCATACAAAGGGGAGGTAGCTCAAGAATGGCTTTCTTTTCTTTCAGTCTGAATCACTGAAAACTTACCGACCAAACAGGGGTGAGGGGGGGGGGGGGGGAGCAATCTGACCAAGGAGCTAGACCTCTACTCCTGGGCGAAAAGTAAACATCGCCGGTTCGGATCCTATCGGAAAAAGGAAAAGATTTGGAACTTGCTGGCTTTGTTTTTCAGCGACTCAAAGGTCCCCCAGCTCTTAGGGAGGAAAATCTCCGACCTCTAGCCTTCTGGGATAAGAGCGAATATATTTCAGAGATCCCGTGTGTACATTAAGTACGTTAAAGAGCACTTGACAGTGTCCGGGGGAAATTCCCAAAATCTAAATTTCTTTCCAAAAAAATTCTTCTTACCAAACAGGGCACACACCTAAAGCCGAGATAATCCGACTTTCCTCTGACGGAAAGGCTACGTACAGAATAAGAAAGCAAAAAAAAATAAACAACACAAGAGAGGACTTTTGGGATATGATGGCTGTGTCTGTCACAGATCTAGCACTCGGAGAAGAGAACATTAATTTGTGCATGTTTTTTGTTCTGTTTTCTTCATTTTTTTCCCCCACAAGTTCGTCAGTGCTGCAGATTGTGCATACAATTATTTATTATAATATATGAGAGATGGAACAATCAGAAGAGCTAAGGCCACAGTGGAGAGAATGAGACAAGACTCATATGAAAAGGTTCATGCCACCAGACATTGCCCTCCAACTCAGACCGAATTTCAATGCGGATGTGGCAGATATTGCAGGACAAAAGCAGGCCTCCTTTCACGTCAACGCTCCTGTCAAGTTTGACTTCATATCGCAGTTTTCATCGAAACCGATGGACACCCGACGATAATACATGAAGTGATCCATCTCATTCGCTCATGGATGCCAATTTAACCTTGTAGTTCTTTCGGAGTTTGGATCAGCTCACATTACTGAACAACTATTTATGTTTCTGATCTTTCAGATGACCAGGGTCTGCTGGTTTTACTATTTTTCCAAGTACATAGAACTCGCCGATACAGTAAGTGTTTAGTACAAGTCATAATTACAGCCATACGGCCTTAAATATATAACTTACTGTTTACGTTTGTGTTATGCATGAAAAACGAGTACAAGATAGTTGTTGATAATTTTACTTCTTCAAGGAGGATCACAGCCATTGTAAAGTCTAAAGAAATACGCTGGGTCCAATAATTATTTTTTTTTAAATAACAAGAAATACTCCTACTGCAGATTGTCGAATGAAATCTTTCTAATTATGAACCCCCTTTTTAAAAAAAAAAAATTAATGAGAAGTATGGTCGCATGGTAGCTTAAATTAGATAAGCACAATATGTCCGGGCTTTTCAACTAAAGTAAATGAAACGTCTTTGGTCTGGTTACCTTGTCACCTTTGAAGAAAACTATGAGGAAAATGACAGAAACAATATAAAGGAGAAACTTATGAGTATAGCACGTCAAGAGAAAGCCATAATGTAGTTCTGAATATTCAAAACAAATAAAAGTAATCTAATGTTTTATGTACAAGAGTTTATAAGAGTTTATGCAGAAAGTAATGCAAATGTGTGAAGTTGTTTTGAATTTGGCTTGTTGCAAAGAGGCCCTGAATCCCTCAACAGACAGATTGTTTAATGTCAATCATTCTGTGTCCGTCATCACTTGACAGGTATTTTTCATCTTACGCAAGAAGACCCAGCAGTTGACGGCTCTGCATATCTACCATCACAGCACCATGGTCTTCATCTGGTGGGTCAACGTCCGCTACATCCCTGGGGGACCAGGTAAACAGATAGAAGTCAGTAGGGATTGTATGTGAACGATGTGGGATGCATGGGGGGGAGGGAAGGGGGTCCAAAAATGACAAAAATTTCAACGCAGAAACAAATACAATTCAAACAAAATGCAGCTGATGACATCCCGATAAAGTGAAGTCACCAAAGACTGCTGAGGTGGACAGAATGCCAAACTATTACTATTGGTATTATTACAGAGGGCGGGAAAGATATCAGGGAAAAGGGAGTGCGATATGAGGAAATCAAGAAAGAATAGAAGAAGGAAAGAGGGAGGTGGGGTTGGCAACTAGCAATGTCACAGTGAACACTGGATGGACTATGCCCTTGGAAATACTGGTGGAAAGAACTGTAGAAAAAAGCGGTGTCTCTCATAGAATCGATCTGTCATCGGCCATTGAAATCCACAGGGAAGAACTGACACAAAGATGCAACTAGAGATCGAACAGAATTCCACAGAGAAAGTATTGTCTGATCTGGTTCAACAACAATGAGTAGATATCAGAATGAAGAGAGAGAATCTGGGTTTCAAAAAACAGTTTTATGCTCTCAATCAAAGCAGATTCGCCGTTTAGCGTAATTTTTCTCATCTTATAACCATAGATTTTGATTGAAATACATGTAACACTAAGTGTCCATAACTTTAAGTGTATATTTCCCCCCTCCCCTCC